>JAAAQI020133785.1:0-13133 GCA_011800005.2 Stichodactyla mertensii | reverse complement strand
ACTTTTATACAATTAAAGAGACGGCTCCGTGTAAACGGTATGTACGGGTCAACTTTTTGAACGGTCGAAAATTCGTCTGGTACCGTGTAAACCCAGCCTAAGTGAGCAAATAATTGATATCTTTTGCTCTTTGGCAATAATGTTGTGTAGAGAGTAATCACAGACAGAAAATTACCAGTCTTGTGAAAGTGGTCAGGGTGAAGGAATAAATAGACCTTATTCGCTTGGGCGTAATGTTTTCCCAATACAGACCTCTCGGGAATAAGATTTTTTGTTTGAGGTTTATCCATATCAATACATTTTCTCAAGCGTTACCATGAAACAAAGGAAAAAGTCCCAATGGAATAACAAGTGACCTGTAATGGGAAAACAATATGAATATGTGGACCGCGTAGCACTGTGAAATACATGAATTAGAGATAATGGAAAGTTATAGTGCTTGGAAATGAGGTTATTCCGGGCGAAAAACCCTCGGAAATAAATTCGGAAAAATTAATTTCCGACCTCGCTGGGATTCGAACCCACGACCTTCGGATTTGTAATGGGAAACAAATTCGCCCAAGCGAATAAGGTCTATTAATATCTAGCAATATTTCAATATATGTAACGACCCACTCCTCCCTCCTAAAATGTTTTTTTACCCCACCCCACCCCCTCCGACATGGAATTCATTGGCAACCCTTCTGATTTTGTTTTAAATATAATGAAGAAACTACATGCCAATTTTGGTGCTATCTGGATCTTCCAGTTGGTAACGATGTTTGCCATTACCTACACCTGACTATTATAAGAATGGCATGATTATGTTTCTTCAAGCAAATTTTGGCTTGGAAAAAATTCCAAGTTCCTGGCGGGATGCGAACCCACGACCTTCAGGTTGCTAGACAACGGCTCTAACCCACTTAAAACTAAAAACGTTACCATCATTACCATCATCATCATTCTTAACTTAATACTTAAAGCTTTACAATTCTCTAAAGTCTTCCTCATTAGTATTCTTTACATAAAGAATTTCACGTTCTTTATATAAAGAATATAAAATCTTTACATAAAAATACTAATGACTCTATATATAAAGCTTGCGATCTGGGTGGCTGAAGATGGAATTAGCGGAATTGGATTTGGTTGGTAAGCAAGACCAATACCAACCACAACCCTTAAGCTAACACCCTGACGCACCATTCTCTGGACGAAAGTGATATCCCTCTTACGTTTTCCAAACATTCTTTTCCGTGTGGGAGATGTTTTCTGTATAGTGCGCATGCCCGTGATGTAAACGTTTTCATCAAACTATAATTTTGCTTTTCTTTTGTACTTTTCATCAAAATATCGTTGAAACTTGAATTTATTTATGTGACGTGTTTGAAGTAGTTCAATAAACTCGCAGATTTTATTCGGCTACGCCTCGTGGTTTTAAGCCCGATAATACACTTGGCTCGTTTATTAAACACTACTTCTAACCAACGAAGTTCATTTAACTGTTGAGAATGAAGACACGAAGTCGTCGAAACGTCCAGTACTGTTATCGCTTATTTTTCTGATCAAATGTTTCCGCACTATTTTAAATTTTTCCCATTTTCTGAATAATGGTCTGAATTAGCGTAAGTAGCAACATGTTTCCCCCTTCATATAACCCACGATTAACAGTGATATAACACTTTTAATGAACATGGAGGAATACTTACTTAATAGCAAAATATCCCAAGTAACATTGGCAATCCAAGTCACGTTATCATCTTTGCTTCTTTGTTGTAAAAATGTTACTGTCAGGTTTTGAACGTCCCCTAGTTTCCGGTCAGTGGTTTGATCATCAGATGGACATTCTAAATAAATGGGGAGAAAAAGAATAATGTATAACTGATGTGAAATCGATGTCCGACTTCAAATCGTAAACCTTATTAGCAGAATCTGATTACGAGAGTAAGATTTATTTTATCCTACTGAGATATTAAAGGCATTATAAGATCATTGACAAACAAGGTCTAAGACGTTGGTCTTTACCTTCTTTGTATCAGTCATTTATCACTTTCGAATTCACAACAATTCTTCCTTTTCTTCTATAATGATATCAGTGTATTTTCTCACAGCCGTTATATTTAAAACACGTCGATTTTCACCCCCGGCTACTGTTTACTCGCGGTGGGGCCAACCCCCCCGTAAGGCGTTCATTTAATCGTGGGTTAAATTCATTTATCATATAGATATCAATGAAATACCAGGATTTTTCCTGTTTCTAAAACTTCGTAAACAGTGAAGATATTATTTCTATCCTTCACACGTGAGGGTACCACTGTTGCCATGACTATCCTCATATAAACCAATCAGAAGTAAAAAGCCTTCCCTCGCCGATCCTCAATTTTCTGATCAAAATGACAGCTGCTAGTACGTTAAATGAGAACGTCGATAATCTTGTTGACGATTTACCTATTTACGACATAAATATGATGCCGCAAATCGATGGAGAAGGGGTCTAGGAAGATGCAGGAAGGCGATTCCTGACAGTCACTGATAGTGATGTCGGCAAATTGATTGAAGGGGAGGAAAACAAAAACACGAAGTAAAAAACCTACTATGACCTAAATCTCGTCAAAAAATGTCTTGGACAAGAGCGAAGAGAGGAGAGAGAAATAAAAATTCCAGCACATGAACTTAACATCTACTTAAGCCAATTCATAGCTGCTGCAAGTGTTACGGAACAATAATCAAACAAACATTTTTCTCTTTAAAATATTTTTATTATTGATTAAGTAATTATTAACAAATGTATGCGCATGTCTTGAATACAAATTACGAGCCTGCGTTGGTCTATAAGGCAAGTCGTAACCTGTAAGCCATGTGCCTTTCACAAGTGGCACGTACGACCAAGATCTGACCTTGAACTACCCTGGTCTTATATAACCTTCCTGGTTTGGCCTGAACTTGTTTTATGACGTGTATAGCTTCCTGCCCTCTGAAGTTTATTAAGTAAATCGGGTAATTAATCTAATACCGTTTAAAGCGATGTTATGCTTGACCTTCCTATGACCAAACGCTTCCTTGTAAATTGTATCTTAATCGCCCAAAAAAACTGATTTCTGAGTAATTCCGTTTTAACTCAAATATTCTAACTTTCCATATTAATTAGGTAACGCCTCCAGAAATTTACAGTAGTTATAATATCGAATAAGTTTGACGACCTGTGTTACTTTGAGATTAAGGTTCTTTCTTTCTTTTTCTTTGTTTTAAAGTTTTCATTGTCCAACGTCCCCAGTGAATTTGTTTCTAAGTATATTTAGGCTTTTTTTTGAATAATTTAATCAGCCTCAACGTTAACCGGAACACACGTTTTGTAAGTATTTTCTCTCTATTTCAGTTTCTTTTTTCTTTTATTTGATCCTTAATTTCTATTTGTGACTTTGTCATTTCTGTATTTTTGTATTTTTATGTAGGAACTGTATTTTCTGAACGAAAAAGAAACGGCTAAGTACATGTTCAAACATGTGAATACATTTCAACGATAAACGTATCAACTTGTCATTTAATTTGATTGTCATACAAATCTCTATAAAAAGGGATACATTGGAAAGATACTTCAGGAGAAGTAAGAAGTAAGTCAGTAAAGTAAGTGAGTAAGTCTGTAGCTGTTGAGTATGGAAGAAAATCAAGCAAGCCAACGTAGTGTCTACCGAGTATCCCCGTAACACAAGAACAAAGACAGGAAAAGACTACGAACCGTAAACATTTCAAATAAATTATTATACTTTTAATGCTAAACATGTTTCGGCAAGACGTTTGCCATCTTCAGTAGAAAGATTGAAAATGATTGTTACAATGAATTATATACGAGAGATTATGCTAATTACAATGATTGCGAATTTGCAAAAAGCAAGAGATGTTTTGAAGGCTAAACAAAAGGAACTAAAGCGGCAAGGGCAGGGAAATAAACCAACACGAGCAACAACAGCTCTTTCTGACGAAGAAATAGATATATTATTTGACAAAGAGTTGCTGAGAATGAGCTTATCACAAGCCTTGCGAAACACAGTTTGACTGAACAACATGATTCACTGACTTTGCCCGGTTTGCGTGGATGCACGATGCAGAGAGCACTACGTTGGGGAGACATCATTTTAAAAACAGACAGTCAAGGAAAGGAATATCTGGAGTTCTCCGAACGCCAAACCAAAACCAGAACGGAAGAAAACCCACGCGACGAACGTCAAGTTAAGCCCCGAATGTACGCTAACAAAGCTGCCGTTTCTGTCGAGCGTGACCCTGTGCACGTTTACAAAGTGTAAAAAGAGAAACGACCAACACTGAATATGCTAGAACCACAGTCGTGCTTCTACTTACCTATAAATTCCTTTAAACAGAAACTGAGTTAATGACAAAGGATTCAAAATGGTTTAAAGCTCAACCGATGGGGATAAACAAGTTAAACAGCGTAATGAAGGAAATGACACAAATGGCAAATCTTACGACCAAAACAAACCACAGCGGACGAAAAACCTTGTTTCAAAAGCTTCAGAACAGTGGAGTTCCCGCTAACCAAATAATCCAAATAACAGGACACAAAAACCTTCAGTTAGTTAACAACTACAGCTCTCTTCGAGAAAGACAACTGGAAGATATTTCACACATTCTATCATCCGCTGTCACAGATTCAGCCATTTGCCAGATGCCAAATCAGCGCAGTTTGCCGGTTCATTGTCAAGTTACCCAATCAAGGTTTTCAACTGCAGTCGACTTCAACGAAAATAGACTGCAATCCATGTTTTATGGAAACTTCATTACCAGAGGCGTTTTCAACATCAATTTGACTCCCTCAACAAACAAAGTTGAAAGTTCGGAGCTTGAACCAAAGCGCAAAAAACGGCGGTTTTATCATAGAAAGCGATAGTAGTCAAGAATCTACTTGATTTGTTTTAAGACTAAACATTGTCTATTTGAACTTTGTATTATTTCTTTTTTGCCGCACTTTAGATATTTACGGTAATTTCTGAGACATAAACTGTGTTTATTTGCATCTTTTTTTTTGGCTGTATTCGAATTTAAGACATTTTATCGGTCATTTCATTAGATTCGAACCGGCGTTCATCAACATAAAATTCGAATAAAGTTTTTCCTTGATCCTGGACATTTCTATATAATAAACAGAACAGTACATGGCTGATTGGAGATACGGATTTTATCTTCTCGTGAGAGATATCATCAACACTCGAAGATAAAATCCGTATCTCCGTGCGCACATGTAATATCCTCTATTTCTCGTCATAATTTTTCTCCTCAAAGGTGTTTTTTCCACCAATCGTCGGTGTCATCGTGATGGACTATATTTTGTTACATATGTGACACAAAACATCGATATTATGACGTCACTACGCAAGTGGCAACAAGTTTTACCATTTTAAAGATAAGGAATGCACTTTTTTTACTGCAGTGTGCAACTGAAAGACTAGGTAAAAAGGAAATGAATACCGGAAACAGATATTTGATATCATTCATATGGAGGGCCATTCAGTTTCTATAACTTGAGATCTATTGATGCTATCATGATACGGTTTTCAGCTTTAATCTCCCCTTGTATATGGCTTTCATATTCCAATTAAAAAAAAAAAGCTTGATTTCCTACATTTAAAAATTGGTAGCTTATTGCAACATTTATTATGACATCACAACATTCACTTTTTGTCCCAAAAATACTCAAAAAATATTTTTCACCAGGGGCGGATCTAGCATTTTTACTAAGTAGTTTTCAACTCGAAACAAGCCTTTCTCGAGTTAATGGTACAAAGCATATGCAAATAAGTGCTTAATAATAAAGAAATCGAAATAACAAATCTGTTCAGTTTGATCATGGTTTGTACTAATTCTATTCTATGATTGAGTATTGTTTTCTAATCAAATCGAAGATATATTGTTTTGTGGATAATTCAAAGGGTGACAATCACTCCTTTCAAAAGATCGGTTCGCTACGCGCGACACTTTGCAAAGCTGCCATGTTCACTTGACCCCGACCTGAAAGGCAATAATGAAAGACAAAGGACAAAGAACAAAATAATTAATTCAACAACGCAGTTGACTCGAGTGTAAACCACAAGCCTGTTGTGATCTCCAGATATTTTGCTTTTTTGTAGATGAATCGCTAGACGTTATTTTCTTCTAAATCTCTCTATTTTCTTCTGTTTGTTGCGAGTTCAAAAGCACCGTAATGAAACAGAGAACGTGACTCGGCGCATTTTCTACTTTTGCAGTGACTCACTGAGTGAGTCACTGAGTGAGTCATTATACATTTTAACCAATCAGAATTAAGTTGGTGTGGAAAAAAATGCCCTGGGATCCCTGTTGGAAACTACTTCTTACGTCAGAAATCACTTCGGAAACTACTACAGCAGGAAGTAAATCCTGCAGAAACACCTGTGACGTAGGGGTGTGATGTGAACCGGAAACAAACAGTCAAACAGAGTATGACTCGAAATTCCCGTATTACCCCTCCCTAATTAAAACTCGGAAACGCTACAAAAGAGTTTGGGAACTAAAATCGGGTTACCTGTGGATAGATTTCAAAATGGCGGCTCGATAGACTCGATGAAGGTAAAACATTATAGATTTCTTCTAACTTTATTCAACTTGTATCTTTCGATTTATTATATCTCAATATTAATAGTTTTTGGAAAAATCTCAGTAGTTTCTGGAAATCAGGTGAACTGCTACAGATCCGCCCCTCATCACAGGTGTGACCTCATTGACCAAGTTTGATAACAATATACATTTTACACGCAAAGTTATAACTATTTGAATCTTAAATGAGCGATTTAGTGGGGTAGTTGGCCCGACCGTGACTGAGTATATAGTACTCAAAAACATCAATTATCGAACACATGTTTTACTTGGAACAATTTCGCTGTCCTTAGCTTCTTATTAATTTGTAAACAAGGTTAAAAGTAAAACCCATTTATTCGCATTCGCTTTTTTCTTACCATAGTTTACTCTAGTTGCCCTTACATGCCTATTTTTCCCATTTTTCCCGTTTGCTGACTGCTGATAAAGATGTTTAATTAGCTTGATGCAGTTTTGGTAGCAGGTACTGTCTCGTAAATCCTGCAAATACAAAAGAAAAGATGTCATGCTATATGAAGCCGCGTGGTGTCCAAACAATAACAAAATGTTTACGTGAAAGAGGAAGTTTTGTATGATAACAGTCACGTTGAAGACAAATTGTTTCATATGAAAATTCGATACACATTTGAGTTGGTGACCGTGACACAACTGGTGTACATACTCTCTAATGACTGGAAATAAAAATGGCCAACCGTGTAAAACGTGTTTCTTATCCAGCTCTCAATAACACCCTGGGATCCCTTATAGTTGCAACATACATTACATTTTCCGGCTGTGTTTTCAGCGTAGTTGGTTCTTGTAGTGTAGTGGTTAACATATCGAATTAGTTGACCGAAGATGTATTGTTCGATTCCCGCCGAGGGATTAATGTAGTTATTCTCTTTATTCTTTCCTTGAGAATTTAAGCTTGGCATGTGAAATAGTTTTTGCGCTGCGGTTCTATTTTGTAAAGAATGTACGGGCTCAGCGCTTGCCACACAGAAACTTGATTAATTTCTAACATTTTTGCTTACAATATTTTGCTAATGAGCAAAATATTGTAAGCAAAGATCCACCTATACACGATCAGAAGGATAAAAACCAGATGCTTCAGTTTAGCAGCCATTTGATGTACCAAAAACCTCACAAAAGTCGACTTGTAATATATCAAAACAAATATAGTCTATTCAAAATATTAAATTCGGTGGTAAAATTGTGATTCAAGCGCGAGTACTAGAGCTAGACCCAGTTTTTTTGCTGCAGAATAGTCGGGAATCAAGATTTGAAGTATCGAAAATAGACCTTTCCCGAATTCGCGCTGCTTAGATGACTACGAAACAGTGGTTCTAAGTCGAGACTGAACTTAATTTTTTCATTTATCAAGACAACCTTGGCTTGAAACCATTGTTTCGTGATCATCCAAGCGAATTCGGGAAACTTCTATTGCCTCAAATCATTTGATATTGCTACCTAGCATAGATTACATACTGCTTTAATTAGATCCAGTAGTAAATAAACGGCAAGTTTCTTTAGATTTAGGAGAGAGTGCAAAATAGTTTAAAAATCCGTGTATTTTCGAGTTCGAAAAATTAGCTTCGTATCGTAAGTGAGCTCACTGAGAAACATAATATCCGTCGCTTCGTGACTCCGCCCAATTCAGAATATATTTTCTCTCAACTAGCCGTCAATATTTTGTGGTAGTGACTTCTCAAAATCGCAATTAATTTTGTATCGCGATTTCTTCGATAATTCAAGAGAATACTAAAAAACATTCATCGAAAATAATTCTGACTTGGTTCCAATTCTCATTTCTCAAAGTGACAGCCAGTGAAAAAACGGCGTTTTCTAAGGAATAGAAAACGGAGATAGGCGCCGCCCTATACATCACTTGATGTGGGAAGGAATTTAACTATTTAACTAAGGAATAATTTTTTGGTTGAGAAGTTGAGAAAAAGTCAAGAAACAGAGATTACTTTATGGAAAGTGCGCGCGTACATTTTTATTCACGAATTGTGAAGTATCATAAAACGAACGAGCGAGTCCTCGAGCGATCGAGTTTTATGATACGAAACAACTCGTGAATAAAAATCGTAGGCGCGCACTTCCCATGGTGTAACTTTTAATTTACAAAACATGATATACTTATGTCGCTTTTTGGAAGCCATTATAGTGTTTTAATTTTGACTGTCCAATCTCAATTGGAATAAACGATTGGTTAAAAATAAGTTGTTTATTTCCCAAATTTCCTGATATCCAAACTTTTTCACAATAAAGTTAGACAATAACACTAACAATGACAATGACAATGGCAAGAATAATAGATAATAATGATCTTATAACGCATTTAACAATACTCAATGCGCTTACAAAACTTATGTCAGTTTGTTAAGTTTTCTTGAAAAGATGTTTTGAAGAAGACTTAAATATCTGAAGTGAAGGTGAAGATTTCATGCTTTCAGGCAGAAGGTTTCAATCAGAAAGGTTTTCATATCAGTGATTTTCATGTCATATGCTATTGCTCATTAATGGAATATGCAACAAATGAAACGTAGCTGGAGCTCTAATTTGTCAAAAAAAAAAAACTGTCTGTGTAGCACCAGTCCTTTAGCAAGCTACGTTTACCCTACGTGCGCGCATGTGCATATCGTGATATTAGATCATAACCAGTGCAAGACCGAACATCCCACAATGAGCAGCAGATGAAGTATAAATAAATCTTCGCAACCTGGTATAAATAAAGCTTCACAAACCGTGAAATAATACAACAGCATCCTTTACGAACACAGGGACCGAGAGAGAGTATGTTAAAGATAGTGCAGGGGCGTGCGCAGAGTTCGTCTAAGGGGGGTTCCAGAGTAATATACCAGTCTTCTGTGATAAGAACTCGTGTTAAAAATGCTTAAAAATTGACATTTTTTCCAAAAAAAGGGGGGTTCCGGAACCCTTGGAACCCTCCCTGCGCACGTCCCTGTAGTGTAAAGAGAGCTCAACTCTCAGCGAACGCAGCGATTTCGATTTGATCTGATTTTATAAAATGATTTAGATACTACTCGCGCTCTGATTTGCTAAATAGTGTATCATTAACCTGTCATGTAATACGTGCTGAAGATCTTCGCTAAAAGGTGCAGGCTTTGTTTAGGTATTTAGGAATACATATGAAGAAATTATTATTGCTCCACAGTTCCCTTTGGTCGCGCAATCGCCAATCACCGATCCCCATTCGCCGTTCGCCCCGTCAACCTTTTTTGAAATAGCTATAAGTGTAGCTAACGGTACAAAACAGAGAATATTGTGTCATTCCCTCGGTATCCAATGATCGCTCAGATAGTGTGAAAACAGTCAAAACAGTGTTCTAGCAATCCCAATGAATTATATTTAGGATGATTAACTCATCAAAAGCTATATTTTGATCAATTTTGAGAATTTCGATTTTTTAAATTTTATTTTGCACCCCTCTTGTCTATATTTACAGAAGAGTAAAACGATTATCTCTGTATATCTTGATGCTTCAGATAATACAGTTTGTGTAAGTTTTATGAGAAACTTTTTTTATACCATTTCCTTTCTCCTTTTGGGGAGAGGGATGGTTGTTTTTGGAGGTTCTCTCTCAATTCCCTTTTTACATTACGATACTATACGATAAATAAAAGAGACGATTAAAGTACTTTAATAACAGGTCAGCAGCTGAGTATAAATGAAATGTGATTGGTATCTTTCAATTCCAGTTCATGTTCTTATCGCATATACGTTTGACTGATTAATGAAATTTCTAATAGAAAACGTTTCGATTTAACTACTGCCTTTGGACATTTTATTATCTAAAGTTCCCCCTCAATCAACGCCAATGTAATCAAGACGTATCATCCAGTGTTTACTTGTTGTTGTGTTTCTTAAAGTAATATACAGACTTTTATGATATATGTTAACAGAAATTAATACTTTCCTCATCTCATACGGAAAATAAGAAACACGTTGATTCGTGTAGTTTTTGTGTTTTTAATTTCTATTGTTGTTGGGATTAAACGATCAACATGTAGATTGTGTTTCGCAGAGCTTATTTTCAACAAGCCAAAAACAAAACAAAACAATTTTTGAGTCTATTCTTAAGCCGTTCGAAAAGGGTTAGCGAAAATTTAAACGGTCGTCAGTTCTAAATGTAATAAACCTTGCCTGCGTTCTATTTGTTTATTTCCGTGTTGCAGTCGCTCGTGGTTAATATCAAACAACCTAAAACTGAGTCTGTTAAGTACGTGTATTTTAAATTCAATTGATTTTATTACATTTTTTCGATGTGTTCTATTGCTTATTTTCAATATAACAAGCTTGATATTCCAATTTGTCTATAAACTTTTCATACCTGCGGAGCTCTTCCATATAAACTCCTTGAGTTGGTCTTGGAATCGAATTCTTTCGAAAGTCCGCACCGTCTTAAACACTCGCCTCCCACAGCCGAAAACACTTCTTTTCCAGGACCCTGTTGAAGAGGTATGGCGTGGCAGTGTAAGTTTATACTCGAAAATAAAAAGGATACCACCAAGTAACGGGCAAGATGGCGTGCTTTTGCCATAGTCGTTCAATGTGTTGACTATTCTTGTTATATTGGCTTTTTTCATTTATGCAAATGTTTGAAGGCTTTGCATGGCTGGTTAACTAACCTAATCAGTGACCTTTACTTTATAGAAATATATTATTCAAGGTCACTAACAAACAGAGGATTTTGTTCATACTGAGCTTTTTAAAGAATCCGAAGAAACGTCAGTTTTGAACACTTGAAATACTATTGCAATTCAATAAGCATTTCAAAGTATTTTCCTTCGACACTTGGAAATTAAAGCGTTTCCGAGGTGTGTCATCGAGTAGTTAGGGAAGAGAAACTAGTCAGTCATTTAGGACATCTACTGACACAACAGGCCATTTGCACGAACACATCACGTGACCACAACCCCCTTAAATCAGCAGAAATGGAAAGAGCATCTCGTTATTAATAATAAAGTAGCGTTTCAGCTCAAAATGTTTAACACAGGAGAGACAACATGAAATATAAAAATAAATGTTTTCTAAGAGTTTGTATGGAAAAATGTACTGGACTGCACGAGCTTGCCATTCAACACATTTTCCCATACAAATCCTAAAAAAAAGTCGATTTTATATTTCCTAACATTTCTCCTGTGTCCAAAATTTTGAGCTGAAACTTCACCTTCTAATATCGAGGTACTCTTTCCATTTCTGTAGTTCATTTTGACAATGGTGCCAGTTTATTTAAGGAACCGCTCCAAAAGGTTTTCTTGCTTGCGCTCTTAATGACGTGGCCAAATCATTTAAACTCGCAATACATTTTGTCCCCAAAAATCTCATGTTTAAGCTAAGATAACTTAAAACTAGTGGGTCGGTAAAATTTATTTAAAATTTGCATGTGGTTTTTATTTTAGGGTTCATATGGGCTAAGAAAAAATTTAAAAAATTGTAAAAGGGAACATCCTAAAATATACTTCATACTTTATTTTTAAAAATTTCCTCCTCCAACTTCTTTTCTTTTTTCTTTTTTCCTCTTTCTTTCAAATAAAGATTGGTTAATGAAGTTAAAATAAGCCCATCTTAAACGATTTTTACCGTGTTGTTTTTGAGTTATGTTTGAAAATGAAACAAAAATTTTAAAAAATTATGCACATTTGAAGCGTTCTATCGTTGTCATAGCAACATCTCATGTCATATTTTCAATTTCATTCTAATCTTTACTTTATGGTCTTTGCGCTTTTGGGTCTACGCCCTGTCATACATTAGCCAGATAAAGTTTTTCTATGCCATTTTTTGTTAGTGTATGTCATTTCATAAACCATTTCAAGCCTCCTTAAGGGGTTGCACGGGGTACCCACTTTGTTGCACTGCTATGAAGTTGAAAAGAAAAAATATGAAGTAAAAGAGCTGCATCAACATATATAAGTGATAATAATATAATATATGATATAACATAATTATGAGTGATAAAACAAATTGGAAAATGAACACAGGATAAAAAATAATTTATAACATTTGAAAACACCGGACACCATTTATTAGTACCGATGATCGAAACATGAAAATGCTTTAAAATTTTGTAGATTCTCTTGAACAAATAAGCCTCATTATTGTCACTAAAACCATAGTTAATAAAGGGGACTATGCTAAAACATGATATAAAATCAAAAGAACAAACATAACAAAAGTTGTTTTTTGAAAACAAAATCAGAGATACGGGATAATAACGAGAATAATTAACGAGAGACTAAGTAACAACAAAAGTGATTTATCAAGAATTGTTCATGAGGAAGTTTGAGCCATCGACCTCCAAGCAAAACATTTGTAATCGTTTAAAGTTATTAGATAAAGAAATAAATTGGAGCGAAATCTATCATCGTATATATAGCTACAATAGATGCCTACTCTAGATATCTTTTCAATTTAGGTTGTTAATAAGCAGTTATTGGATGAGGTTGAGCGGGATATCGTTAATTATCAAGACCGAGGTCTGTGTTATCTGCCGAAGCCGTAGGCTGAGGCGGATAACACAGACTCGA
>JAAAQI020133774.1:172-13137 GCA_011800005.2 Stichodactyla mertensii | reverse complement strand
ACATTCTGGAATTTACGTCATCTCATTTGCATAATGATATTTCAAATGTTTATTTCTCTGAATAGAGAAGTCCACATTCAAAAAACTAAAACCACCCTATTTTACATTACTCATATGTGATTTTCAAAATAAAGTTTTTCCCTTGATATACACTTTAATAAATGCATTAGCAATCACAAAATAATAAAAACCATCACTGAAAATAAAATGGGCACTAAAGACTTTGGTATAGAATTGAGTTTTATACATAAAAAATTGTTTACACACATTTTCTTTCCTTTGTGGATTTTCTTGATGAACTCTTCCAATGGAGGAAAGATACCAGACTGCAATGTAGCATGAACCAGACTTGCATGTGCTACAGTATATGTACCCATGTATGCCCAACGTGATTCAGCATCATCAAATAATGTTTGTTGGGTACCCTGTTTGGAAAACCTGTGTGACACTCTGATTAATTTATCTCTCAGAATTCCATGGCACAAATGAGAGTCAAGTTGCATGAGTTCCAATTCTAGCTTAGTTTTCTCTTCCAGCTGGTAGAACGAGCACTTCAAAGACTGGAGAACACTTTCACAGATGGTTTCTAGAAAATAAGTCAAGTATATACTTTTAGGAGGCTCAAAATGGTTTTTGTGCGTGTGCTCTTGATGACGTATACAAAATCATATAATTAAAATAAAAATCTTATATTTAAACTAAAGTAACTTAAAAACTGGATGGTAAAATTTCTTTAAACTTTGCATGTAAATTTTATTTTAGGGTTTGTTAGTGTTAAGAAAAAATTTAAAAATCTGTAAGAGAGAACATCCTAGAATAAACTTCATTGATTTTTAAGAATTTGCTCTTACAGAACTTTTTCTTTTTCCTTGATTGTATCATGAAGTTAAAATAAGCCCATTTTAAACAATTTTTACTGTGCCATTATTGAGTAAGTGAGTTTTTGGAATGATAAACTTTGCGCACATTTGAAGTGTTCTATCGTTGTCATAGCAACATCTCATGTCATATTTTCAATTTCATTCTAATCTTTACTTTATGGTCTTTGGTCTTTTGGGTCTACTTCCTGTTATACATTAATTAGATAAAGTTTTTCCAGGCTATTTTTTGTTAGTGTATGCTATTTCAAAAACCATTTCATGCCTTCTTAAAATTATTCAGCTTTGTAATTATGAAAGTGTTGGGAATAAGCACAAGAGATGCATAAATGTCATAGAAAGCATAGCAAAGTGAGACTGTAGCTTCTTGTATCCTGTTACCAACAAGCCATTAAGGCTTTGCTATGGTTTACAGCTCCAATCAATGCTTTTGTCTGCTCTCTCTAAAATTTAAAAATATCAGGACTCAATAGTTCAAAATCAATGGCCATTAGGCTTTCTTTTAGAGTAAAATATCCCATGCTATATTACCATCTAAATTATAAAAATATCACTACTTTGGAAGCATGTTTAAACAAACCATTCAAACACAGCCTCAGAATTTTTGTTTCTTTTCATAACCAATGAAATCACTTGTTTACCAAATTAAAAATTCCATCAATCAAAAAGAATAGACCAATTTTGACTATGGCTGAATCCTGTTTTGGTGCATAAAAAATCAATGAAATGATGTGAGCAAATAGATCCTTTTCTCACAGTTGTGCTCTCCAAATTCAAGGAATTTGATGGGCCACACTAGAATGAAGGCTTTATGCTAAGAATTTTCATACAGTTCACTGTTTATTTGGAATTTTTTATGAGAATTACAATAGTAGCCCTTCAAAAAAGGATGTTACCATGTTACCCTGAGGAAAAGGTCTATTACAATTATTTTCACAATTCAATGTACCTGACCCAGACACTGAGCAGTGACTGCAAAAGTCTGGATTTTAGCCTTCTGCCAACCAAAGTTTCAACAGTCAGAGTTAGTAATAATTTTGATTGACGGAAACCAAAATCCCAGACATCTGGGTAGCATAACTATGAAAGTAGGTGTAAACAAGAGTATTTGTGCACAGCAACTTTGGCACCCCTTGCTTAGTGCCTCACAGCAGTCAGGATTCATGAAGTTTCAAAGAGATGACAAAAAATCACTAATTGTTATTTTAACTTTCAAGCACAAGTGAATTCCTGATTAAAAACATGGCCAGTTGCTTAGCCATCCTACAATCAGCCAACCAGAATTCAGTAGTTATATTCTATGATTGTTTTGATTTGACATGTTGTTAATACCTACACAAACAAAAGCTTTTAGATTTAGTACCAATAGAATATTTTGTTGACCTTAATGGACCCTAAGCCTAATGACGTTTCATACCTAAACTACCACAATCCTTTCCAAAATCTCATCATATGCAAATGTCAAAACTCCATTGAGAATACCAAAACAATAGTGGAAAATTAGCATGACAAAAAGAGCTACCAAAAGGGATTTCTGGGAGCATAGGTTTAAAATGTCGTTAAACTTGAAGCCTATTGATAATCCTTAGGTCCTGTTTATATGGAGGTGAGTCAGTGTGGTAAGCTGGCTGTCCTACTTTGCCGAGATCTCAGTTCAGCCTACACTGACGGTCCTGAAGGGGTAAAATGGCTAGGATTGGCCTTTTTTTGGTATGGGAAAATGGAATTGGATGTACTGGGACTGGGATTGGGAAACAGAATTACAGATGGTAATGGGATTTGTTTTTCACCTTTCAACAAAAGCTGAAAAAACCCAGTTTTAGATCATTAAAATTCTTAAAAGACATTAAAAGGAACTTTGACACTCTGCCTTCATGTATCAACATGCTGTATGCAGTCCTCTGCAGCTGTTGGTCAGAGGTATCACTCAGTTAAGTGTAAAAAATGGTGGTGAACTCCCAAATTGTCATTGCTTTAATCAACTGATGGTAACTGGGATTTTGAGGAAAAGTTAGGCTGGGAAATGGGATAACCCCCCCCCCCCCTCAGGACCCTCTACATTCTTTGTAAAAATTTCATTGTGTTTATATGGGAAGGCAAGCTGGCTTGCTTACCGAGATTGCAGTTGGAAGGTACTGAGATCTCAGCAAGTGGGCTGGAAAAATTCCCATATAAATAAGCCAGCCCCATTAACCCGGCTGAAAATGTTTCTACTGCACATGCAACATAAATTGCTGACCAATCACATCTCTGATTTCATCCTAATAAGCGGGCTGGCTTTACTCATATAAACACAAACAAATCTTCATCTTGGCAAAGCGGGCCAGCCCACTTACTGGGCTAGCTCGCCTGCACATAAACAGGGCCTTAAATACCATTTATAGAGGCACTGAATGTCGTCAATTTCAGCATCTTGTTCTTTGGCATCTCCCGGTCATGTACGGTAACACCTTCACAGATTTGACCTTCTTCTTCGAGGTTTAAATCAGCCACGTCTCTTCCTGAAGAACCTTTTGTTACAACTGATGCATACGAAAGCAAGCAAGTCGATTGAGAAATTCCTTGAGAGACTTGAACCGAAGAGCTTTTCTTTTCTGACACCAACACAGGCTCTTCACGCCACTTCGATTCGTAACGTTCATGTAACTCCTTTTTGTATTTTCTAATATCAGCTTTCAGTAAACAGTTATTACATTCTCGAGGTATTTTATCAAGACTGAACTTTGAGGATATCATAAACGATGGCAAATATTTAAAATGTGCACAACGAAAGCATTGTTGAATCAAGGATGCCATTTCGCAACCGTCTTTCAATAACTTAGAAGACTCCGATGCTGCGGCACAGTCGATACATATTCGATTTTCTTTAGGGTGAAACCATTCTCCGACTTTAAACATGCACAAAGGGGCTTTGTTAGAACAGTTCTTACAAATTTGAAGCCTGTCGTAAACACAATCAGCGCAAACAACATGAAATACGTTTTCCTTGTCAACGTCGTGTACGCCATTTTGTTTTGGATCAGACGAAACAAGTCCTTTTTCTGAAGCTGTTTGTGATGCGATAGTCTTACGAATTTCGGTGACGTTAAAAACGTTTTCGTGGGTAAGGTTTTTGTGATGACAATTGAAGCAGCTTAACTCCTCCATCGTTAAAAGCTCTTTTTGGTATTCCCTAAAAATACTAAAAAACAGTAAAAAAACATCAATCTACTTTAACTAGCATGCCTTTCGGGCTTGAGAACACAGGAATCCCTCTAGAGTCTCCTAGCTAAAATCATTAAAATGTACAATAAAATGGCCACTGCCCCAGGGAAAGATCAATCAAATTTGCTGTTATAGGGCTTGTTCAGACTACATGGGAAGATGTTGTTCTTGTTCTTTTTATGGGCTGTCTATACAAACATAAAAACAGAATTCAACCAATATCTCCCCATCCAGCGAAATGATCATTGTTTTTGCCAAGGTGTGGATGAAAAAATAATCAAACCAATCAAATTGTTCCATTTGATGTTACAGATTTCCTTTTATTGGTTATTGTATACATTGGTGGATGTATGCTGATACAGTATTTTGTTATACATCAGTCAATGTTACCACCACCACCACCACCAAATCTGGGCATGGCTGGGGAATGTGGGGCCTACCATTCATTTCCTTTTGAATCCCCGCCACCAGATGGAAGTAATATATCCTCACTAAATAAGCAATTATTGGATGAGGTTGAGCAAGTATGATATACTTATTTCAATTAAGTTTGTCACTTTAAACCTAGAAAGCCGAGACCGACAAGAATTATGGGTAGATACATTTTATGTTTCTACCATATTTTTATAACTATTTTAATGGATTTGAAATCTTTTGCCAGTCAGTTTCACCTCATGTGACCATTCGAAAACTAAAATTTGTGTCGAGTGACATTACTTGTTAATTAAGTATATTTCCCATGATCCGCTGCAGTCCCAGCTTTGTAGGTTTTTGGTGACTAACTTTCTTGAAATAAGTATATAAAGAATTATGCAGACTGAGGAAGTTGTTATCTGCTTAAGCCATAGGCCGAGTACAGCTGAAAAAAATTGCAGGACAATGTACCTGAGTACAGCTAAAAAAAATTGTATGATGATGACATCTGCTCATGAAGAATTGAAGAAGTATATATTTTGAATGAATAGTACTGTATTTCACCTCCCCAGTCTCTTGACTTGGTCCATTTTAAACTTCCAAGAGATGAGATTAAGAGAGGCACTGGATGAGCAACATTCCCTTAGAGATGAGGGCATTTTCCTATTTTCGCAGACATCAAATCCCAAGTCCCTGGTCATGCCCAAGGTTAGTGGAGGGGGGTGGGGGCAGGCAAGGATTTACATTAACTGGAGCACAAAATTTTGAAATATTATTTTCTCCATGTCATCATTAGGACTTCTCGTTGTACTCCTTCATGATATATCTTGCTAACAGTTATAAAAAAATCATTGGACTCATTTACTAGCCTCTCAAATGCTCTTGTTCCTCCCCCAACCCCAAAATAACAGGTCTTTGCAGCCAAATATACAACCCCAAATGGATGTCTTAAATGGCTTCTAATGAAATCAAAAAGTTTCTTTTGATTTCTGGTATCATAAATAGTTTCCGAGGTCAAAATCATGTCATATAATAAACCCTTTTCCTTGTAAGGATTGATGTAGTTTTCAAGACATTTCCAATCACCAGCAAAAAAGCGACATTTTGCCGATATGAGGTTCTTTAGTTCGTACTCTGAGCACTGTGGATTACTTGATTTTAGATTGAGAAAGACATTAGGAATGGTAAAGTTCTCTATGACTTCACAGTTATAGTCCTGGAAATCAACAACAGCTCCAGACAAAAGGCCAAAGATTCCAGGTAGCCCAGCACCACAACCAAGTTCCAAAACACGTTTATCTTTAAATTTAACCGCTGTTTGTTGAAGAAACTCCACTAAATCAACAGCGCATTCCCATACTTTGAGTCCACCCTCGTATACATCAGGCACGAGGTCTGTATTTGACAAAGAAGCATCCAATATGTAGCCACTCGCATTTTTGTGGTGTGCTTTCAATCTTTCTTCCACGCATTTTACGTTCAAGACTTTCATACTGATCTTTTCATTTAGGAAGATTTCTTTTATATTATCTGTCCCAATGAAGGTATCATGTAACACTTTAATTTCTTCTGCGTTCTGGCGTGACATATGACTCGCATCAGAAGAAACAATAGATTCTTTAAATTCATCTTCTTTTGCACCAAAATTGAATCTAAACGACGCCATCTTTGCTTAACAAGAGTTACTACACAGGAAGCCCAAGCCTAATGATTTAATAGACCTTTCCCAGGACCTTTACCAAGATACGGTTGAGTGAGTCAAGTACTACCTTACTCCGCGAGCAGAATCTCCTTTTACCTCCTTCTCTCACTCATGGAGGACGTAAAAGGAGATTCTGCTCGCAGTGTAGTCAAGTACTTGCCAAAGCCTCGATTTCGTTACAGTAGCAGAGTGCAAAAAACCTGTGAAACAAAATCTAATGGTCACTAATAGTCAAATCCTAAAAAAGAAAAAAACTAGCAAAAACTATATAGTCATTTTTCTTTTTTGGTTGAAGGAAAATCATTCTATATACTTTGTTTCACAGGTTAATGAAAACCACTCTAGAGTGATTTTCCTTCAATTTTTCTTCGATTTTCCTCACTCTGAAGATGACTTCCACTCAGGTTGTCGAAACGTCAACAACAGTCTTTCTCAAGACTACACTATACACCCGGACGATCACACAATACCAACATTGTTTACATCTGGGTTCAAACCATTCACCCTTATTTTTGGATATTGATGAAATATCAGGATTCTTCCTATATTTCAAAAGCTTAGTACATAGTGAAGATAACATATTTATCCTTCAGATGTGAGGAATATCACTATGAATACCCAGGGTATTCATAGTTGTATTAACCATTATTTCATACTTGACATGGTTTTCTTTGTTATTCATTGGGATGTATCTGTGATACATCCCAATGAATATGTTAATGAGGGTCAATAACTAGATACATCCCTTGAATTTGTAATGAGGAGTTCATTACAAACTCAACATATCTGAGGCAGGATTGCAAAGCACATCCCAGCAAAAGACCACTTATTTAGCAGTCCATTGGTGAGACCTTGGCTTATTGTCAACCCTGCCCTCCCAGCTCGAAAGTTTACAAGACCAAGAGTCATCAGGTGATCTGTTTGCATCCCCTCCTCCATGTGGGATGAGTCAAAGCACTCACTATGACTATGAATATGTAAGTATTACTGCACTGTTTTCTCTCGAGAATTGCTGTGTTGTGAAAACCTTCTTAAGTATGAAATAAGACACTTAAATACCTTGAATGTCGGCAATAAGCCTATACATCACGAGGGTCATGGCTTATTGCCTCCATTCTTGGTATTTGACTGTCACTTATAACTAGGCTTAAAAGTCTTCCTTGATCATAAATATTTCATGACATTAAAAAGCCACTTGAAGATAAAAATTCTATTTTCTCATGTTATAACTCTACACATTCACTGTGCTCAACACAAAAAAAAAACTTGTATTGTTGCATGCCAATATACAATACAAAATAATGCATCATCCTCCTCCTCCTCCTCCTTTCAGTAACAACAAATTATTTTTGAGAGATTAAAATACTTTATTATCTAGTCACATGACCCATCTTTCCATCCATGTAACCATCTTTCATCAACTTTAGAACAGTCAAACTCTGGTTTTCCTATATATTTATTTACTTTATTGTGTATTCTACACAGCCACTGCGAAAAATTCTGCTGATTACTGGTGTCAGGTGGTTCTTCCTTGATCCTATGAAAATAAGATTGACTTGATAACGTAAAAGGTTAATAAGAATTTGTATCTCAACCAATCAAGTTAAGTTTGACAACACATTTAGAAGATTTAACTGTGTTATTAAGGAAATGATATGGATAAAACTTCTCAATATATTTTTTCATGTCTACCAGCTTTTGGCAGATTCTAATGGAAACAACAAATTTTAGCCAGGGAGAAACCTGGCAAGCGAAAGACTAACAGTCTAGCATTATGTGGCCTAGAGGCAGTGAAAAAAATGATGCTATTATAGCATACTTGTTGGAAAACTTACTCAGGAATAGAATACTTATAATGTAAGTGAATGCAAATGTATAGAAAGAATAAAGAGAAAAACAACATTATGCCCCTGGAGGGAATTGAACCCCATGTCTTTGTTTTACTAGTCTGATGTGTTAACCACTACACCACAAGGACCAACCACACTAAAAACGCAGCCAGACAATGTAATATATGTGGCAACCATAGGGGATCCCAGTGCGTATTTTTCTCCATGGGTAAGCTGAATACCATAAATTTGGGTACGCATATATATTAGAAATGAATGTTAAGTGAGTGCGTGTGTATATAGATATAGAAAGAATAAAGAGAAAAATAACATTAAGTAAATGTATTTCACTTACGTCTCTCTGAGGTGTGAAGAACATTCACCACATGGGAAAAACTTTGAAAACAAATCAATGAATAGTTCCATATCCTTTTGCTCAGTACTTGTTGGTTTTTCAGGATAATAAGCTGCCATTGTGTGAAGAAATGACCAGGTTGATCTACCAAGTTCCTCTCTATCCAATGGACATTCCAATTGTTTTACTTCTTCATCTGCTATGACAGAACCTGCTTGCACTTTCTGGTGAAAATAAAAAACATGCTAATAAGTTTGCTGAAAGAACATTACTTTTAAAAACACTTCAAAAGTATGAAAATTTTGATTCTATTTTGATTCATAGCAAGTTAATCTAAGGGTTTTTGTCGCAATATGTAATAGGAGTATACACTTGTTTCAAAAAACATTGTCGTAGAATCAAATGACAATTGACAATAGGAGACCACAAGGGATGTCAGCACTTTTAGTTGTCATTGATATTTTTAATCATGGTTTCTCTTGATACCAGAGTTATACCGGTCGAGGTTTAGGACTGCTCCCTACTGTAAGGTTTACGTGTAAGGTCTTACACTCTGTTACCATGGCAACTTTCTGCTCGAATCCAACTGCCTGTCCACCGCGGTGCAAAAGTAGGAATTACAAAAGGGGTCGCAAAAAGAAAGGTATAAAGGTGGATACCAATCAAACTAGTGATAAGCCTTACACAGCCTTACAGCCTTTCAACATTACATCCTTACAACCTTACAGCCTTACAGCATTACAACCTTACAGCATTACAGCCTTACAACCTTACAACCATACAGCTTTGGACGCATGTTGTGACATGTGGGTTGTTATTGTCACGCATGCTTATAAGTATGACGGTAAGACCTGACAGGGAAACCTTACACCAAAATACCGATCCTAAACCTTGACTCATTTGCACAAATGTGTGTGTCTGGTGGTGTTTGTATGTGGTTCTCATGTAATTCAAGTTTAATTTTCCAACATCCCTTGCACTTTCCTATTGTCAATTGTCAATTGATGCCACAACTTTTTTTAAATAAGTCCCGGCGTGGACAATCAATGAAATCGATGATCGATAACAATCGATATCAATCAATCACAATTAATCAATTGATATTGATAATCAATGAGCAATCGATGGAACAGAAATTTGTGACCTTATTGATTGATTTTGTTTGCTTGTAATAACCATCGATTGCGATCAATCAGAATTGATTAATATCGATTTCACAGTACCTCTTTGTTTATAAAGTTGACGAGTAAGATGAGACAATTTGGAACCACAATTTTGTGCCCAAATGATGCTGTGTAACAGGACAAGAAAATCGAAACCAATGGATATCAATCGATGACTGTCTTTCACCAATCAATAAAAATCGATGAAGGCCTTTTTTGTGACTATTGATTGGTCATCGATTGACCAATGCCAATCGATATCAATTAACTAATTTTTATCGATTGATATTGATTTATTGATTGGATTTCTGATCACTGATTTCATTGATTGTCCACGCCAGGAATAAGTATACTATACAGTTATTAAAAAAACATTGAATACTGAATACTGCATACTAAATGGTGTATTCCAAGGCTGAAATGCATTTTGAGTCTTACATAACATTGTCTAAAGTAAAATGAATAATAATAATTTATTTTATTTTTAATGCATTCCAGCCAAAACAGTATATTAGCTACATATAGAGAGCAAGTCACTGTATCTTTATATTTTACTTCAAATTAACAAGATCCAAAATGCCCTTTGGTTTTGGAATGCACTATTCATGCAATATTCAGTATTCAAAATGTTTTGAAAATGCTGTATACACATCAGAGCTACATGACACATTTTTGATATATTGTAAGAAATCTATGTTCCTGTTCCCATAAACACACGTGTTCTGTTTTTTCCAGCACCATTAGCATACTTCTTTTTTTCTTTTTCTTTTTTATTCCCTTTTCTGCCAGCCAAAACTGATTTGAAAGAACCATTTTCAAGATGAAGCTCTTGTATTTCTTGGAATTTGGAAACATATATGTTCCTTGCTATATTGGTCTACCTGTAGTAAAAACAAAATGGCTTCCAATCTCGTGTAGTTTGTCGAGCTTAGATGGTTTCCAGTGTCGCTTAGAAAAGAAACTGACAGAAAAAGCCTGAAAGAATTAATTTTATTGGAATGAAAATATTTCTGTTGCTCTGATCAATTATTCTTTAAGCTTCTATTTAGCTAGTTAAATATGGTTGAATCACTTGAAATCTCCAGTGCCAAACTCACAGATCAGAAATACAACATTACGATGGCTTGAAAGGAATGACCGGAACGGAAAGGTAAACGTACGCCTTCAACTTAAAAAATATCTTGTCATATATTTGGTCTATTTATATATTTATCCTCGTTTCGTCGTTTACAGATTATTTCACTTCGTTTCGCTTCGTTGCACTTTACCGAGAAACAAAGAAACAATACCCAAGTGAATGACACGTGGACTGAAATAGGAAAACAAATACACCCAAATGGGATTTGGTCCATCCATTCAAGAGATGTTTATCCAAGGGAAAACATTAATACCACTCAAATAAAGCTTAACCTCTAGTAAACGTTTAAGTGAATGTCAGACTTCAGCTTATTTTATACACCTGAGAGCTTAAAATTTGCTACTGTACCCCAAAAAAGACATTACCTCATTGTATTTACTTTTTGTTTGACTTTTTATCCAAGATTTAAAATCTGTACACGCTCGACAGGGCTTGTTACCATGTAAAGGAGAAACACTTTCCTCGTCCGCCATTTTGATCCCAAAATCCCAGCATGCTTAGAGGGTATTGAAAGAACAGGTATCCCAACCATTAGCTTATGAGTTAGCCTCTCTCAACCACGCAGTCACCATTTTTTATGCAAGGAAAAAGGGGGTCTGTAGAAATTTATGCAAATATATTGTCATCACATTGGTGATGTATGTAGGAAGGGGGGGGGGGGTCAGAACAAATTGTGCATCACAAAAAGGGGGGTGAGAAAAAAGCAAACAGACAGACAGACAAGTCCTATTACATACGGTGTTTAAATTTTCTTTTGCAATTTTTTTTCCCCGGTCAAAAGACCACACCCATCTGACATTTAAGACCCCTTTTGAGTTATTATTCTTCATGATAACTAAGGCATTAAGCAAGTGGCTCCCATTTCTTTTTTTAACTTATAGAGTGCTTTCAGGGCTACTTTTTTAAGTTCTTGTTTTGCAAGAGTAAAGTTTCCGAAAGCGCTAAAATATATACCAAGATATTTATACGCTTTAACGTTCTCGAGCTTATGATTATCGTAATAAAAACTGTAATTATTCATTGTTTTACCGTTGTTATTAAAAATTAATGTCTTGGTTTTATCCATGTTAATGATAAGATCTGATTCCTTGCAGAAACTTTGTAATTTATGTAAGTAGTTTTGTAAGCCTTTGGCTGTTTTTGAGAAGATAACTAGATCATTTGCATTTACAGGGTTCGTCGTTTAGCAGTATATCGCTCTTATTTTTTTGGGTTCACAACTGCTCAGGTAGATACGTGTACAAGTTAAACAAGGCACATCCACTTTTGCACCAACCCCCCACCTCCCCATAAATAATGACTGGTCCCTAACTTAGCGCTATAATAGTAGTCTAATTGTTTTAGTAGAAGCCCACTTTGATTTCATAGCAATATTATTGATTTTAATGTTTTTGTCCACTCACTCATTATTACTCAGTAGAGCTGTTCAGAGTGACGTAATTCTGACGAAAAACGATTTCCAGGTCCCAAATGAAAAGCAGTTCTTTGAAGATATTTTTTGCTTTACTCTTCATAGTAGAAATTGGTGTACATAGGTCTGCTTATAACAGGTGGAAGAGAAATTCTGTAATTGTCTCGAAATATTACTCGAAATATGATTCGAAATATGACTCGAAATACGTCTCCAAATGTGTCTTGAAATATGTCTCGGAATAGATGTCGAAAGACGTCTGAATAGATGTCTCGAAATATGTATCGAAACATGTCTCGAAACATGTCTCAGAATATGTCTGGAAATATGTCTGGAAGTATGTCTGGAAATATGTCTCGAAGTATGTCTCAAAATGGGAATCGAAATATGTCTGGAAATATGTATCGAAATATGTCTCGAAACATGTCTCAGAATATGTCTGGAAATATGTATCGAAATATGTATCGAAATATGTCTCGAAACATGTCTCGAAACATGTTTCAGAATATGTCTGGAAATATGACTGGAAGTGTGTCTCAAAATGTGAATCGAAATATGTCTGGAAATACGTCTCCAGATATGCCTGGAAATATGTCTCGGAATAGATATCGAAAGACGTCTGAATAGATGTCTCGAAATATGTCTCGAAATATGTCTCGAAACATGTCTCGAAACATGTCTCAGAATATGTCTGGAAATATGTCTCCAAATACTATGGCTTGAGATATGGCTTGAAATATGTCTCGAAATATTTCTTGAAATATGTCTCGAAATATTTCTTGAAATATGTCTCCAAATATTTCTTGAAATATGTCTCCAAATATTTCTTGAAATATGTCTCCAAATATTTCTTGAAATATGTCTCCAAATA
>JAAAQI020133752.1:0-13140 GCA_011800005.2 Stichodactyla mertensii | reverse complement strand
TCACAGGCTTTGTTGAAAATGTAAAAAATATCATACTTCCCATTGAAATACCAAGAAAAAACTTTAACTAGTGATTACGTACGACATTTGACACGTCGTACGTTAGCCCACTGCTAGAGAGATTGTTTTTCGTGTTCACTTCAAATGTCTCTCGTGTCATAAATTGGTACTTTTGAGTCAATCATCAGAAATTCCATTGAAGTGCAGTCTGCTTTTCTTATAGTTGTTTGTTATCAATATGAAGTAAAGACTGTCTCTCGACAAACACGAAGTGGCCAACGGGCCTTGTTTATACTTGTGACACGATGGTTCGCTTTCGAGCACTTTTACTCAAAGATAATGAACACGCTGGTTCGAAAATTTACTGATAAACACTCTTAGAAAGTGAAAACTGATCAATAGCACAAAAGGAAGGAACAAATACCTCATGAACACACACTTTGCATTTTCACGGTTTTCTCGAGTAGTCTACAGTCACAGTCCTAGTCGTAAACACAGCGACTCGTTGGCAATTGTGCTCAAAACTGATCACTTGGTATGTTTTTGATTTAGTGCTCAAGAGTGTTAGTTCAAGGTAAAACAAAGATTCTTGAAAATAATTAGTTCTAGGGTTGACAACATGTCAAACACAACACCGGTACCTTGTTTATATTTGTATTGTCAAGCGCTGCGTCAATCTCGTCCAGTACGAAAAATGGAGCTGGTTGATAGCTGAAGAAAAGACAAGTAAACCAAATTAAGGCCAACTGATCGCAATTACTATAAAACAAACAAACGAACGAACGAAATATTGTTTATACGAACCTGTGAATGCTGAACAACAAAGCCAAGGCTGCCACGGTTTTTTCTCCGCCAGATAAATTATCCATGGGTCTGAACCTAAAATGCAAATGTGCATGTCTTTAGAGCAGTTTTCGTATGCGTGGGAAGCTTTACAACACTTTTTTGAAGCACAAATTCATCAATTTACCATCAGTTGCTGCGATACATACATTTCTCACGGAAAATTTATCACCAGCAAACAATGTTCCTTATTTCTCCTTAGTGTATCTATTGTTGCTTGTTATACGTGTTACGTTTTGGTGTTTGGCCTTTTGGCCTTGGCTCACAGGATATGACTTTGTTTAGTCACAATTAAACATTGAACCTTCTTTTTCAGGACCGTAGCTCCACCCGTTATGAATATTCGTTTGAAGACGCACCTGTCCTAAACTATAACCTTTTACCTTATGTCTTAATCTTTGAGTCAATCATATTAATCTTATCTTGCACTATTCATTGGTATAAATTCCACTTGGTATAACCATTACTTTGATATAATATATTTTAGTGTTGTAGTCTTTGCTCATGGACTTTATCCTTTAATTTATAGTGTTGTTCTCACGTTTATCGATTATATCCAATCATATTTTGACTTGTAATATCCCAGTTCTTGATTGACAGTTTATTGTAATCTAAAGTTGCCTTCGTTATAAATAAGCTGAATGTAATCTCTTTAGTTAGTTCTTCGAATTGTTCCTCAGTACCAATCAACGAACGGTACCAGCACTACCAAAAGCAGTCCTTTTCCTAGCAGCACCTACGCGGTACGGTATGCAATAACATTGAAATTCGTGTAAATTGCTTTCGTGTAAATCAACTAATCATTAAGGTTACAGGAATGTACGGCGCAGCTATGTCACTTCCAATATCACAATGTTTATTACCAACTTCTTTGTTCTGTAAGCACCGTGGTCTCTAGTCTACTGGTTAACGGTTCACTTGATATTTTTGCATACCTTTTTCCAGGAGCAACACAGTTGTAGTTTATACCACCAAGGTATGGCTCCTATGTAACAAAAAGGATTGGAAGAAGTAGTCATCATCATCATTATCACAAATTACACAAAAGCGGTGAATGAATATGGACTAATGTGGACAATAGATCTCATCCAAAGTCCTATAATCGAAGGAGGAAAATAAATAAATAAATAAATAATAATAATAATAATAAAATAAATAAAAATATGAAACAAGGGGGAATACAAACCTCAGCATCTTCTGGTCCCAAGAAGGCCTGAGCGCTAGGATTGTTTGCTAGCTCCTGGTGATAAAAAATAAAATTATATAATTAAACAAAGACTAACAGGAAAAGAAAAGAATGAATGGGAGAAAAAAAGGAAGTTCCCTTCATTATACCTTATATATGTCGTCTATTCTCGTAGAAACATGCTCAAATGCATCCATGAATCGATCATACCTGGAATGCGATATAATTTCAACCACGTGGATCTAACTAAAGGTCAACGACAAGTGAAGTTCTCGTACCTTTGCTTTTTGACTGATTCAAATTCTATCTTCGCCTTTCGTGCGGTTGATCGAGCTTGTTCGAATTCAGAATTTGTCTCCTGGAAACGTGAGCTAGCTCCTTCAAGCCTGTGTAATATAATACAAACATATCAACATATTGTCATAATCAGGGCTTATGTTGGACTCCCTTCCCTTAGTTCCCAAACACGATCAGTACCAACCAACTTGTCAGCTAGTAGAATAACACATGATCTACACTTACTTTTCTAGAGCCTTCATGTTCGGTGCCTGAATTCGTTGTAACGTTGACTGTAATTTAGTGACCTTGTTAGCTAGTTCATTTGCCATGTTTCTCACTTCAGCGGGATCTTCATGCTAAGAGATAGGATAGTTAGCGGTTAGAAACCACCTGGCTATCAGAATGGTTATTGTGGATTTCAAAAAAGTGAAAATGAATTTTTTTTGCTTGGATTCGATTTGATTTCCTTCAAAGTTATGAAGTTATGCATAACATTAATTACAGTTTCAGTTTTGGGACAATTTAAAAAGCCCAAGAATTCTATTTTCTTTCATTTTATTGCTAGTGTTTTACAAAGCCAAAAACTTACATGCTGAAAATTCTCGTCCCACAAATGTCTTACCTCTTTGAGTTTGCGGCTTAAAGACGAATAATCAATGATGATATTGGCTTCGCGTTCAGTGGTAGAAGACCGTGTTCCCTAATATATAGAGCATCAATGGAAATATCAACCATCTTTCCTATATTCCGATTTCATAGGCCTTTTCTGTGTGCATTGTGGTCTAGCTTTAGTACAAACATCTATTGTTCATCGTGCCTGTGTATAGCGTTGTTTGTACTGAAGGTAGACCACAATATGCACCTCTGTATCTCTGAAAAGGCCCGTAGAGTGCACAAATTCTACAACCCTTGATTAATATTTGATTGCTTGCATAATTTGTACTTTGGTGTGTTGACAAGCCCATAACATGATGTATAGCTGCAAAGGCTTCCCTCAACATCTAAATGCTGTGTTCTAAATGACTACCTAAAGGTGGATTTTTCTTTTTGGTGATTCGGTCCTAGAAAGTTTACATAAATATTTATTAAAGATTAATTTTCTGTATTAACCTGACTGCTTGATCCATCAACTTCCATGGCAGTAGAATCATCTTCCGGCTGAGTGGAGCTTGCCTCGTCAAGATCAATGTCTTCCATGTTGCCTCTTTTTAAGGGTAACGTAATGTTCTCCATCTGATCAATAATTAAACACTCAAATCTTGTTGGATGAAGCAGAACTTGTGGCAATGCTGTATTGCTTGAATAGAGTCATTGTTGTCGTCACCATCATCATCATTAATACCAACTTTCATGATGATTAACAACACTTGTTTCAATCCAGCATATTGTCCTCGTTGTCATTATCATAATCACTATCAACAGCATCAGCATGACCACCAACATTGTAATCATAATCAACACATCATCAGTGCCATCACCCCATAATCATTAACAGCAGTAGCAACAGCAACAGCACTCCCGCCATTACTGCAGCACTGTCTCCATCAGCAGCAGCATTACCATCACAATCGGCCGCAGCAGTGCAACCACCTACATCAGCAGCATACCTCCACCATGATCAGCACAGCAGCACGACCACCATCAGCATTACCACCACTACCGTCATCACCATCACCATCACCACTACCATCATCTCTACCACCACCATTATAATCATGATCATTAACCAAGTAATTTGAAGCTCTCTTACCTTGCACGACTTCAACAGACCATGTCGATCTGTTTTTTTCTGTTCAAGTTGAGTTTCCTAATAGAGAAGGAATATAAATGTTATTTGCAGAATGTATAGCCATAAATTTAAATCATTTCCACACACGTGCAACACACAGGAAAAAACTATAGGCTCTTCCCTTACCAGTGATGTCACTTGTTTTTGAAGAGACGTGACATCTTTCAAATGGGCATTGAGAGCCTTCCTGACCTCCTTCACTTCAAGATCCTAATAATCGAAGGGAAATGCAAAAAGAGGGGGATAAGTTTTCATTGCATCTTAAAATCCTTTAAATATTATGAACGGCATAATCAATCAAACAAATTAGCACTTTTACTAAAGCTCATGTAATAATTGTCTCTTAAGTTGGTAAGGAATTTATTTGCAAAACTTTTAATAACGATTTTAACGATTTTTATTCATACAAACCTTCTCATCTATCTGTGACTTCTTGGCACTTCTTTCGAGTCTCAACTTTTCTAGTTCATTTGTTTCAAACTCGATAACCTGGAAATCCATGACAATGAAAAACTAGTTATTGTGAAATGACAAGTGGTGTCGAGGACAAAGTGGCAAGAATGATAAGGGTGATGAGTGGGTAAAACAGGGAGTGAAGGAGATTGAGAGTAGCAGGCCGTTGTCAATAAAGTATCAGAGTATGTTTCTATTGGTAGAAGGCTGGTGGTAGGAGGGTTATGGGTGGTAGAAACTATGTGGGTTGGAAGAGGCAGAGGAAATGGTAGGTAGTGGAAGACTAATGCGGTGCAGCAACAGAATCAGAGGTAGTTCAGATAGCAATAGAGTATAACAATTTTCTAAAGCAATAACAAGCACTGAGTAAGATGAGAGTGGAAGCAAAGAAGGCTACCCGGCTAGATTACTGACCATAATGGTGAAAGACAATTCATCCAAGACCCTTATCATTGTGTTTTGCAGTTACAAACCTTTAATTGTTCCTTTTCTTCTTCTTTCAGTTCCTTTATTTCTCTTTCATCATTTTTTATGCTCTTCTCAACCTTTTTCACTTGGGCTGCATGTTTAAGAGATTTAGTTAATTTCATAATTGTGTAACATGACCCCAATAAGCAATACAGTCAAATAGATGGGGGTTATACTTACATCTGCTATCTCTGCTTTCTTCATAATTAAGCTAACAAGAGTAAAGGCATTACATAAATTACTAAGAGCATCCTGAAAGCATGTACCACTTTTTCATCTATTAAATCTAAATTCCTTGAAAAACTCAATGTATCAACTGAGAGAAAAATTACCATTTTATGCACATTCTTTACACATTAAAAGTAGTTCAAACTCCAAGAATCAATTAGTTTCTTCGACTGGGAAAATTCAAAAAGGATGGGAGGATTCCTTATAAACCCAACAGGTGGTTTTTCACTCAGAAAGAACTCTACCTGGTTTTGCAGTCTTGACTCTTGTTTGGAGAACTCCAGCCGTTTTTTGGACCTTTCCTGTTGCGCTTTAAGCTGCTTCTCTTCATATTGCCTTTTTAATGTGAAAGAAATGATCATCTCTATTAGACTTTTCTACTTCTTTGAGCCAAGGTATCAATTAACTCACTGAATAACTCGTAGAGCCCAACAGAGTGCATTCTGTTTGACTGTGAAAACCTTGTGGTCCTGGGGTGCTTTCCAATTATCTGGAAAACCGGAAATTCCGTTTGGAAAAACAAATGGTATGTGTCATTCCGATTGGAAAGTCCGGAAAACTCGGTCTTCCGATCGAGGCAATCCACTTTTCCCATTCTTCCAATAGACGCATGTACCATGTGTTTTCCTGCTCTTTTTGGTTGGAAGACACGCATACCATTTATCGTTGGTTTTAGGAAACGAATTTCCAGCCGAATGGATTGGTTTAAATGGAAAGCACCCCTATGTCCCATGTCTTAACCATGATAAAGTGGCAAGGCATTTGATCTTTATAACATAGCTAAGATATAACGCGCGCTCTGATTGGCTGGCTGCCTATGAAAAAGAAATGGATGGTGCACGCTGATAGTGCACGCTGACGTCAAAGCCGTTTCAAGTTCTTTGATGCCTCCTTTTTAGAGCAAAAAAAAATGTTTTTAGGCCCGTTTCAAACGTCGAATCTCACACGTGCCGAATCTAATGCAAACGAGCAAAACCTATTGTTTAAGTTCATTTGCATTAGATTCGGCACATGTGAAATTCGGCGTTTGAAACGGGCCTTAGGAACGGGCCTTACAAATGTTGATAAAAACACATTGTAGATCATATGGTGTTTGTTGTGGGGTGTCCTTTTTGGCTTTTTTGCGTGATTCACCCGTAATTTCGTACTTGGATTTTTTTTGGTTGTTTTGCCTGGGAATTGTTGTTTTTACTTCTTTAGCTGTTGTGGGCTCTGCTGCTTTAGCGTAGAGGGATATGGGTCTTTCTTCCCCATGTAACTGACGTGTGCTGACGCGGCCCTCAGCGATACCGTGCTACTGTCTTTGCGATGTGGGTCATTGCGTCCTTTTTGTAAGCACTGACGGAAGTTTAAATGCTCTGGATCTCTGGACGGTGGGCCCGTACTAGTGTACTAACGTACTCATAAACGTTCTAAGAGAGGGGAAAAACACTGGGCCGGTGAGCAGTGAGCCCGTACTTGCGTACTGAGGGAAAAAACACTGGACCGATGGGCAGCGAGCCCGTACTAGCGTATTAGTGGGGGGGAGGGGGAGGGGAGGGGGTGCATGTGGTACATCTGCACCCCCCTCCTCAGGACCCAAAGGTCCACATTTGGGTTACGTCAAGTCAAATATTGCATAAACTGTGACGTTTATTTCCTATGCAACGCTTATAAAATATCCTAAAGTTAAATTTAAAATTGAAGTGTCGTTTTTTGACATTTCTCTCACACTACTAGAAGAGATATGTATAAGGCGTATTATCATATGGCGTGAACTCTATTAAAATTTTAAGTCGGTCCGTTTTGACCAAGCTCGCACCCCCTCCTCACAAAAAGTCCTGGGTACGGTCCTGGTTTCAGCTTAAAATGTTTGACAGGAAAAGTGGCATGAAAAGTATATTAAATTTTATTAGAATACGTATGAGAAAATGTATTGGATGTTAATCTCTTACCAACCAGCCCATTTTTCCACACAATAGCTTATATTCATGATAGACGCCGTGGTTTTCGCTTTGTAATGCAGATTATTCACGTCAGGGTTGCTGAGGGGGCAAACAACTTCAAATCTGGAGATTTCAGCTGCTTTATTGATATAATTTTAAAGTTTTCCTGTAATTATATGTATGCTAACATTTTGCGGATAAATGAAATACTCAAATTTGGACTGGTTTAGGCACTAGTTTAGAAAATAAACGGCTTTTAAAATTGACCTTACTCTATTTTCCAAGCCAAGGATAAATGTAACAGTTTCGCAAAACTACAGGCAGATTTTTTTAATAGTTTGAATATTTGGTATTAAAATATAGTCTCTAGGACGAGTCGATCTTTTAAAAATTGTCTTTTCTTCCAATGTTTGCCCCCTGGAAGACCCCATGGCTAATTTGCATTACAATATGAAAACCATCATGGTGGCTATTGTGAATATGGTCTATTTCTTAGGCCCTGTTTACATGGAGTAGAGTTATATGTCTAAATCCGAACCAAACAGAGTCACGATCAAGAGCAAGCCTACAAAGATGAAAACAAACTTTGTAATTTTGAAATGTGCCATTGAATACAAAATAAAATGCGCATTCCTTACCCCTGGGGTTTCCATAGCTGTTGACTCTTTGCATGTAAAGGAGGGCTATCTTTGTCCCTTCTAAGAAGGTAATCCCTCTAAAGAGGGTAACCCATCCATCCCAAGTAAACAGGGCCATGCCATTTTTCAGTGTCAAACATTTTGAGATTAAACTTCAATTTTTTGCTAACATCAAGATGCTCTTTCCATGTCTGTAGTTTATTTTGACACTCAATGGTGATTGTTTAAGGCGGTTGTAGTCACGTGACCTATTAGTGCTTATGGGCCATAAAGCCGTCTTACTTTACTAGAGAATAGGTGAATTTTGAATTTGGCAAGTAAATTTTCGATTAAGGTGACGTCACCTAAAATATTAAATTAATTGGTATCTAATTTAGGTGACGCCAGCATTCGACAATGTGACTAAAAGTACTCTAACCTTCACTATATGTTTACGATATTTCAATATATAAGTTCAATAGAATACCAATGGAATTACAGCTTAGCGATCACACTAGACATACCTATAAATTTAGTCAAAATTTAAGGACAAGCATAGGGCGGAGCAAGGTGGACAGAAGGGGCTCTTGCCTCCCCAAACAAAAATTTTTTCGGGATCGGAGTATCCCAGGAGTATCCAGCAACTTTGCTATTTTCAAGGGCTTTTCAAGTGCACTTGAAAATGGGTTTTGAATTCCAGGGCTTTTCAAGGATTTCAAGGAGTAGCACGAACCCTGTTTACAGCTGTTGTTACCGATCACACGCGACCCTCAGATACTCATAGGCCCGACTTCGAAAATTCGTTTTTGCTTAATCAGCTCCATATATGCTACCTGATGTTGTCAAGAGCACCCTAACGGATGTAAGACAGGTTACGAATGTGAAAACTGTATGTGACACTATGAATGCAACCCCAGTCACTAAGGTCTTGCTTGGTGAAGTGCATAAGGTCTTACGATTCTATTTAACAGTTCCCGTATCTTCGACGATGGCGGAATGAATGGTGGATTGTTTTACGTTTTCTTCTCTTTTTTTAACCCGTGCATATTATAGCAATTTAGTGAATTGTGACACAACTCATGCCCAATCTATATCCTCGTAAATAACAATTAGGAAAATAATTTTGCTGAGTTCGGTTCCAATTAGGAAAGCAAAGCGTAAGCTCGAGTTACAAAATCAATCCCCGGTCCAGTGTTTTCCTTTGCCTTAGTACGCTAGCACGGGCTCGCTGCTCACCGGCCCAGTGTCAAGCACAGGAAAGTACGTATTTCTTAGACTAGTTATACGGAAAGCTTTAAAAAGAGGTACACAGACGTGCGATTCTGACTATAAACAAACATTCTGAAAGGAGTAGGTAACGACAATCACTGTAAAATGAAGAAAGACACACTTCAGCCTAGTCAGTATTACTAAGAAAAAAAAAAAAAAAAAAAAAAAACCGCAGTAAATACGTTCCCATTCCGTGCATGGTATATTGTAGCTCATTGTTCTATTGAAAATGTTCCGTGGGGAAACGTTTTTGATGTTTTTTCGAGAGCATTCTTAACACCTATTCTCTTCAAAAATTACTGAATGAATTTTCAAATTACGTTTTCTGCGCACGCTAGGGCACTGACATGAGAAAAAAACCTTTTCCGATGTGTAAAAGCTCCAGCTATGTTATAAAAGCAATGGTCAATGCTTAGCAGTGCGTAAATCTAGTTCTGGATGCACTTGGATAGTTGGGAGAGCACTTTGGTAGCTGGAGTTGCTCTCGGCTCCACCTCGAGCAACTCTCTACCATCGTGCTCTCCCAACTATCCAAGTGCATCCAGAACTAGATGCACCTTCCCATAGATACTCATAATTCTCCTTGATTAAGCGCTTGCAAGCGAGGTCAGGGTCTGGTCAGGGTGAAAGTATATGAAGGAGACTTCGGAAATTGAACAGAAAACAAACAGCGTTTTATCAGATGTGGATTAAAATACGAAAGAAGGATGTAAATTGGTTTACCAAATGGGATATCTGAGTAACAGAGCTTTTCCTGTTCTTGTTTAGACACAGTGCACGAATTTCCTCAAAACCACGATCAGTTTTCAATACTTTTTACCCTGACCTCGCTGGCGCGCGCAAATCCTAAAGAATTGTGGGAAACTACGGAAAGGAGCATTTACGCATGCTAAGCATGGACCATTTCTTAACTGGCAAGCTTTAATTGGTCAATTATATCGATGTCAAGACAGTGCTAAACAAAATAAAATGTTTCAGGTCATAAAGATCTACTCTATCAAGCACTGTTACGTATTATGCCCAAGAATCTTGAGAGAGAAGTAGCTGCACTAATCCAATTCATTGTGGAATTCACCTGATAGTGGCAACACCAATTGTCTCACAGAAATCATGAAAAACCTAGAATCAAACAAACCATTTATCAGCGTGAAGCAGATTTCACAGACTAAATAAAACTTGCCTGGTCACCAATGTATACCGAGTTCATATCATTGCCATGGTTGAGCTGCCTTTATGCATTGTACATGCTAGATGATTCTTAATTATTTACCCGATCTTCAACTTGGTTCATCTCCATTTCTTTCTTCTTTATTTCTTGCTCTCTTTCACCCATTGAAGCAAGAATGCGTGCTCTATCAGGCTAACAGAAGCAAGAAGTATGAATAAAGTTACAAGTTAGTGTTGGCCAGGCAAATGGTAGGCTGGTCTACACACTAGTAACATACTCCTGTTAAAAACTTTAATTTAACTCACCTCAAGTTCTTTTAACTTCCCTTCAATTATTCTCAGCTCACGTGAAATCTCGGCCAGTGTTTGATTCTCCTACATTTCAAAAAAAACTTTTTGTCGATAATCCGTACTCAATCAAGTACAACATAACTAAATATCAAGTCCACATACTATGTTGTCTCTGTCTTTACGGCAATATCTCAGACGGTTGTCAAGCCCATCTATTTGTGACTGCAAGTTTTGTAGTTCTGGTTCCTTCCTGCGGCGTGCAGTCAAGTCTTTTAGCTCAGTCAGGAACTGCTCTCTCTTCTTCTTAAGTCCATCCACTTGCTTCTCATCCCAACGTTTAGCCTTTGCTTTCAAATCACTAGAATTTAAGAATGTAAGAAATTTACCTTGGAAAAAAAAGCAGATCTGCTAACAAAACCCCAAAATTCCTCCTCCACCTGCCACAAAAAGAACTCTGTACAACAATTCCTGCTATGAAGATAAAAGTAAGAAAAATCTTTACAGAACTGTTTTTCCTTTTGTACCCAGAAATTGGTTTTTCCTACACTGTGAGTAGCATCATACTTAAAAGCTCTGTAACAGCATGATCGGGGTGAAGCAAATATGATTTTAAAAATTTGTGTGTTTCCTGTAATAAGTTCAAATTACCTCACACCACCAGAAATGACTCCAGACTTTTGAAAGAGAGTTCCATCCAAAGACACAGTCTTCTTTCTCTCTGATCCTCCAAAGGCAAGTTTTCTGGCTTCCTCCATTGTCTCACACACCAATGCATTACCACAAGCATACTGCAATGCTTTCTGCAATCAATCAATCGATCAAACAATCAATAAAAAGTAATTTGAATAAAAACAACATTAAATCTGAAGAATGTTATTAAAACTGATTAGTCTCTTTCTTACATTCAATTTCTTTTAATTTATACAAGCTTTCACAAAAACGTTTAATACACACTCATCTTTTCTCATTCATGTGAATATTCTTCTATCAAAATACAAAAAATTCCTTTCCCAGTCTTAAAAAGCTTGGAACTAAAGTGCCCCTAATGCCAAATACCATATTTTGGAAAATCTATTCTTCATAAAGTTTTGGACAGGACATTTTGCTCGTAATGGATGACCCATTTCTGAGTTATAATACTTTGAAGATCTTGATATGTAAATTACATGACGTCATTTGAGGGTTTTTCCCTGAAAGTAATCTCTAATCTACAGAAGGTGCTGTTAAAAAAAAAGAGAGTAAAAATCCTACAAAGTCATATGGCCAACTGAGGATAATGCTTTGAACATGAAATATCATCTGTAGTTTACCTTAGCTTGTTTTTATATTTATAATTAACACCCTGTTGACATCATCTCATTTCCATTTCTGGATCTTTAATCTTATATTTGGAAACATGTGGGTGAATAACCAATAAAAGTGGACATTATCAGAAATGTTATGGAGAGTGCATTTTCAAAACATGGGGCACTTTCTAATTAGCTTTAATATGTTCTCTATGTGATTGATGTTCCATATTGATGTAACTTTGATTTAACTGGCTTGTGTGTTTCTCTTTAGAGATATGTTATATAAATCACCAATCTTGGACAAATAAAACTGTTGGCACATTTTCTATTTCTGTTTTCTTGGTACACAAAATGACCTTTTTCTCTGTCCTAACCCCCCCCCCCCCCATCTCAATGTTGGTCCCAGTGGTTTCATTTTGTGTTCAGCAACCAAAATCAACATTGAAAAAGGAGGGGAAGGAGGAGGGGAAGGGCTTGAGCAGAGTCTCACTCAAATTTGAATGGCATGCATTGGCACAAGGAGTCCAAACAGGCTTTGTCCAAGATTGTAGATCAAACACTTTTTCTAAACCCACAGAATTATACGCACAGTAGAAGTAGAGAGAGCTCAGTATACTGTACCTTTATTACTGACGGGGAGTACCTAATGACATCCATCACAAGTTTGGTGTTCCCACCAAGTTGCCTCAGCTGTTCACTTATTGGTTTGACTTGAATAAAGTCCAGGGCAAGGAAGGTTTCACGCTCTGCTCTCTGAAATGAAATTAAAGCAATATTAAAAAACTCAACCATGAATAATTAATGACAGAAACTTATTAATAGAAATCATAGACTGTTGAGGAGGTTTTAAATCTCATAAAATATTGTCTTCATTTGCATAAACTTTAACTTGGATTTTCTCTGCCAAACTTGGTTCATTCGTAAAAAAATAAGAACCTGAGAACATACACCTATGTTTTTTTTAAGCTGTTTAATAAACTTGTAGAGCAAGTTTTATCTGGTCTGAAACCACTCGGCTATGCCTCATATTTTAAACCTGATAAAATGCTCCTGCTCATATATTAAACAGTACCAATCAAAGCATTTTGTATTTTATTTTGTAAATCCAGTTAATACAAAAAGTGTGTTGTTAAATAAATCAACTAATATACTTTTAATCCTCTTACTCTGATGTAAAAACATCACTTAAGTTAACCACTTACCGTATTTGCCGGTGTATAAGTCGACCTTTTAAGCCTGGTTCTCACTAGCGATGCAAGCATAAGCGCAAGCAACATACGCAGACTCAGTACTGCAGTTATCACCGAGGTGTGAGAAAAGACAAGCACCGCTAATG
>JAAAQI020133741.1:0-13142 GCA_011800005.2 Stichodactyla mertensii | reverse complement strand
ATCTATTCATAGCATAAATATGAGTTGTAATTTGATTCATTCTCCATTAAACTGAAGATGGCATAAGTATGCCGAAAGATGTCTTTGAAAACTGTTGTCGTTTTCTTTAAATTTATTACTTTTCTGCTACTATCAAGACCAATTGAAAAATTAATCCATTGTATTTTGAGTCCTAGAAAGTTCCAAAACTATTTAACAGAGTGAAACTTTATCTGTAAATTATCTAAAAACCATGTGAGAAATGATTTTAAAAACAAAAAGTGAGGGCTGGACTTGAGTTTGAGTTTATTTGCACACATATATACAATTTAAGTTATAAAATTACATGATGTCACGCTTAAAATTAAGAGAGGGAGAAAAAAAGAGAGTAGATATTACAAATGTTAAGTATTTAAGTGTGCAGAGGTGCTTAAAGTAGTTTAAACTTTCGAGTTAACTAAGTTAGCTAAGCATTGTTCATTTTGTCCAACAATGCTAAGCATAGCTAGTTGTTTACTCAGCTGTTTAGAACAGCTAAAAAATAAATTAATTAAATGATACACATAAAAATATACATATACATGTTAAGTATCATTATACATGTGATTATAGAAAACATGTGCTGATTAATTGAGAACTTTGGACAAATTCTTGATAATCAACTAAATGTGAATATAGGATTCTGCGTGCTTTGATGCATGCCGCTTTCTAAACAGGGAATAAATATAAATTTTGAAATAGATCAATGTTGTACATTTCCTTTCAAATAATCATGATACCAAAACAATTATTCGCCCCAGCTTTGGCAGTGGTTACTGGTGAATATTTACCTCCACTTCATCTTGGTAAACATCCCCCAGTAATCACTTTGCATGCAGCAAATAATTGTTAAATAACCTGCTCACCCTTCCAGTTGACTTGACTCCTTTCCATACACACAAATAACAGACAATCCATCCAAGTAACAAGCACAGAGCCATTTCCCAGTTAATACTGCCAACATCATCAAGACCACTAGATATGTTGAGCACTCTATTGCTATAGGAGACAAAACAGAGATCAAAGAGTGTTAATTAAGTGATCTAAATAAGTATCTTAAATAATTACTGATACAGAAGTATCTGAGGGAAAAAACATGATTTGAACTCTGTGGTACCAGTGCGATGCTCTGTCAACTGAGCTACATGTATGAAGCCTCACTGACGGCAGATCAATACTGTGTTCTGACTTTGATAAAAACAAATCATATAACACACATAGATAGACATTTCAATAACAACCCGAGCAATCATGTTGTATCAGATTTACAACATGAGCTGAAGGCAAGTGATTGTAAATCTGCTACAACACAGAGGCAGATGTTGGAAACTACTTAAACAACATCTAGGTGTGTGTTCTCATATTCTACTGAATTTTTTCAAAATGAACCAAGTTTGGCTGAGAAAATCCAAGTTAAAGTTTATGCAAAAATAGATGAATTTGTATCAGATATACAACCTCCTCCATGGTCAATGATTTCTATTGTGTTTTCCTCATTAATACTTGACCTTGAAGTCTTTCTGGAGTCATGAAACTGCACGTGTTACAATAAGGACATCTATAACTTACTTCCAAAACTCGACGATGGGTGACACTGTGCTGTTGTCTTCATACGTTCTTGTTCCATTGAATACCCCATTAACTGTCACATTCACTTCAATCATCTTTTTCCCAGCATAACAAGCTTTGGTGTTCCAGTCATTGTTACAATGAGACCAGGGTAGTTTATCAGTGAATGAGTGAAACATGTAGAAAAATGCCCATCCAAGAATGACAATATAGTAAATGTTCAGATACTGTACAATCACTACACTTGCGTAACCAATCCCTGAGGAAGAAGTGGAAAAAATCTTGCATAAATACAGCATAGACAGTGAGAATAATATATGAACTAGAAATAATGGAAAATTATAGTGCTTAGAAAGAAGGTTATTCCAGGCGAGAGACCCTAGGAAATAAAATCGGAAAAATTAATTTCTGACCTCGCTGGGATTCAAACCCACTACCTTTGGATTTGTACTACTGACACTCTACCAGCTGAGCTACAGGACAGTGATGAGAATATGGATGAGAATATGGGCATGCCAAAAAATTTTAAATTCCTGATACCTCTGCTTCCTATTTAACCCCTTAACTGCCAAATTTCTAAGTAGTTTTTATCAATTTTCGACACAAAGAACAAAATAAAATTAATTTTAATTCCAAATAAGGATTTGTCAAGGAAACTGCTGCTGTCTCAAAATACTGAAGGCTCATGCTTTTCAGTGACCCTCATCAAAAATCTTAGCAGTTGGTAGACAAGTGAACAGTGTGGCCTGAATTTGATGACTATTCATTTCTAAGTGCTTTTTTGAGCCACTTGCTACCACAGGAGACCCTAGGCTTGCATCATTAAGCTTGATGAGGCAGTAGAGGCGCTCTTCTGGACGAATTCATAGGCGGAGACAATTTTATGTAGAAAATGGTGCCAAACCCGTTCATGTTTTGAGGTGACATGGTTGGAGTAAAATCAGCTTCCTGGCTAACTTGTGGTGGATTCCAGGACCTACCAAGGCAATTTGGGCTAGTTTTGACCTCCAAAGAATGCAATCGCTGGAATATTTTGCCTGTAGGTGCAAGTGGCTTGACACTGAATGAATATCTGAAACAGGAGTACTGTGGGCTATGCTGTTGAAAATTTACATAATTACCCACGATCCTTATCATTTTTTTTTTTTTAATCGAAAACATGAGTTAGAGTGAGTACTGCAAAAGAAACAGCTGTTGCTCGGTTGTTTGAAGAATTGAGAGGAAGAAAATGATGGGAATGCCAAAGATAAAAATTTCCTATGAATGCAGAAGTGGAAAAGTTTTCCATAGAAATAACAGAGAAAATAGGAAGTTTTCCAATGGTGTTGTCTGACGTGAAGCCTGTAGTTTTAATTTCATCTTGAAACAAACGATCTTATCCTTCATATATTAGGACTTGATCAGTTTCCCTTGGGGTTAGATGTTGAAGATCTTTCTGGGTGACAGTATTTGCTCATCATTAGAACCATAAATTTCAAATTGAGAAAGTTTCAATTTTTGAAAGAAGAACCTATCAAGATCATACAAATTTGTGCCATTGGCAGTGAAAGGGTTGAGATACGTTGTCTACAATTGTTTGTCCATCATTATTGGACATTTCCTGAATCCACTTGCCTGACCATGAAAAACTGCTTCAAGTTGAGGGTAGAGTAAACAAATGCAATCATTTACAGTGTTTTGTCTACTGTAGTCTTGGCTTGAAACCACTGTTTTATGTTCATCTGAGATGATTTTGGGGAACTTCAGTTAGATTTGAGCATTGGTTTTTTTTTTAAAAAAAAGATGTAGTTCAAAATATAGATCTCAATATTTCAAAAGGTAGTTTTCAGGGTTCAAGATAGATCCCCAAAAAAGATTCCAGGGCTTTTCAAGGAGCATTCAAGGACTAAATTGACCAATCTCAAGGAACAATTTATGCACTCAAAGTTAAGACACATCCATCAGCTTAACCAGCAACATGTAGGAGAGTTTCTTAATGATTTCAAATTATTTCAATTTTCAAGGAGTTTAAAGGGCATTTTGGCATTTTCAATGGCTTTTCAAGTGCATTCTAAATTGCAGGACTTTTCAAGGAGTTTAAGGATCAACTTGTACAAGCCCTAGTCTTAACTGGCAGTGAGATACAAAGAACAGAATCATGAGGGAGGTGAGAAAAAGAAAAAAAGATAAAGAAAAAAGGAAATGAAAAAGAAAAAGAAAGCAACTTCTTTGTTGGCTGAAAAAAAATTACCTTGAAAAATTGGGCAAATTTTCCATGCTGTTATTCCACCTTGACTCATAAATTGACCTAGACAAACTTCCAGGATCAATAACGGTACCCCAGCAACAACTAGACATATTGCATATGGAATCAGGAAACAACCTACACAAGCAAAAAGAGAAAAGATTAAAATATTAATAAGTTCGTGCAATACATTATAACAAAGACGAGGATGAGATAAAATATAGAATTGATGGGATATTAGGAAAAATAAATGAAAAGATGAGAAAAGTACTGAAATAGAGAGAGATAAAGAGTAAAACATTAGGTTTCTGCTGCAGAAAAAATTCTTTACCCGAAACCGGCCAATAGTGAATTTGAATTGTTGAAGATTGATTGTTTTGCGTAAGTGACTCAACACATTGATGGAAGACAAAACAAAGTTTAAAATCTCTAAGGTAAAATCAACATGAAATCACTAGTTCAATATTTCTGGTATTCACGTGAGATCATAACAACCATGTTGGTTGGACTTTAAAATATTAATAAATTCTCTTGTTATATCAACCAACATGACAGCCATGTCTTTTTTGATTCTCTAAATAATAATAGCAAACCAGCTAGAAGTAGGGAAATTTGACTTTTTTACATTCTTTAAATATTTCTTTTATCAGCACAATTCATGCTACAAACAAATGCCAATATTTTAAAAAGCATGAACCAAATGTTTCTGAAATGTCTGTAAAGTACAGAACAAATAGTGATTATACTAAAATAGACTGCGTTGGTATATAGATAACAAATGAATCTAATGAATGTTGAACACCACGTAGAGAAATATACTTATAGTCAAACCAGCTCAAGCGTACCCCTCTAGATTCTATTAATGATTTCATCATTCAAATATTGAATTGATTATTCAAACTTCAAAATTAATTCTCTAGCCAAATTTCGTTTGAAAATGCACAGAAACTGGCTTTGCTATGGAGTTTTTCTACCATTTTATGGCATTTGTTGAAGAATCCAATCAAAATTCAAGTAGAGAATTGATTTTGAAGTTTGAATAATCAACTTAATATTCAAATAATGAAATCATTAATGGAATCTAGAAGGGTATGCTCAAGCCATTTGGACTGTAACTTTACTGACATTTCAGACCTTTCAGTCCTTTTTCAGAGGGCCTAACACACTGAACCCCATAAGATCAATAAAGTTAAGTATACATTTCTACATGGTGTTCAACATTCATTTATGGTACACACATATTATTATAGAAAAGCTATATTGCAAAATTTTGCATGACTAACTTAAAATTTAAGTAAGGAAGAAAACAGTAATTTTAAAGTCCAATATTATATTCTAATGGGTATTATTTTTATAATTATCATGATCATCTAACTGTCCATGAAAAAAGCATATTCCAGAAATTATTTATGTGAAGTTATATTTTTGTATAATTGTTATATCAAGGTTCACCAAGTTGCATTGAATTGGAAAGTGGGTGTATTATCCCTTATATTGTCATATTGTGAACTCCCAGGAGATTTGATCGGTACAGAAAATTGCATAGAAAGCATTATACAACAAAATAAAAAATCTCTTTAAATGAAATGTGAAGCTAAGGAAATAGCAATAATTTATCCTAGAAAACTATTAGAACAAAACAATGCTAGGAGAGATTAAATCTGCTTATCAAGTACATTAAGGTATAAGGGTACCCCTAGCCACCAGAATTTTGAATTTTTGCTTTATTCCAAAGTTATTGTCAATTTTATATTGGATACAGCTATATTTTAGTGGTGTTGTAACTTTAGGAACATATAAGATAATGGAGCAAATTATCAAAAAATTGGAGACACTCTTTTGACCAGTGATATCTCGTGATCTTGGAAAGATAGTAAACATTTTTTTCAGATCAATACTGGCTATGTGAAACTCCATGAAGAGACCTATATGAAAATTTGAATAATTCGCTCTAAACTAAAAGGAATAGTTACTAAACTCATTCAGCTTTCAGAAAATGTATCCCTTATTGGGGTTTTCAATGAAAGCTTTTGCTCCATATGGAATTGAATATACACCAATCACTAGGGGTATCCTGATGCCTTAAATGTATTCATGTTATGATGAGAACCTCAAATTTGTAACTAAGTTTGAAGGCAAATGCATTTTGGAGCACTAATATTTATATATAGAGAGAGAGAGAGAGAGAGATGAAGGGAAGGCTGACTTTGCCATGCAGCTGGCCACATAACTGTTTGTTTGATAACAGTAATTAAAGTCTTGTCCATGCATAATTCAATATGAATACTTTACATGTTTTATTACAAAATTTTGGATTCCAAATTCAGTTAATGTAAGTAATGTACAAAGCACTGAATAAAGAATGAACATTTTACAATTTACATATATAACTAAGTTATATAGCTTATGAAAATTTCAGGCAAACCAGAGGAAAGCAAGGCTGACCATAGACAACTACAATACAGCCAGCAACTATTCATATACCACACTATTACCCTAAGGACAACACGCTAAATATGCACAAGCATAATCACACGTGCCGTCAAAATGTTAATTTCTGCTAATCTCATGCCTTGATTATAAATTACATCTCAAAGATACCCCTTCATCAAACAATATAATGTGAATAGCTCAAATTAAAAATCCTGATACAAAAAAAAGAATGAATATTGAAACACATCAATACAAAACACTGTCCCTGTTTGTAATTCATTTTGAAAGTCATAGTCTTATGCATTCCCCCACTGAACACCACTTCATCTTTGTTGCAATGGCTTGTATTCACGTGATGTCAGAGTGGCCATGTTAGTTGAATTCTACAAAGGATTTTGAATGGTTTTCTTGTTATATCAACCAACATGGTGACTGCAGTGTTTGTTATTTTAATCTTTAGGGAATGATTTCAAACCACCTATAGTGCAAGCACAGGCGAACCACACAGGCCTTAATAGAGTTAGGAATGTAAAGGATTACATAGAAATGCAAATATTGGTTACATATTAATAACTGATTAAGGGATTGGGTGTAATTTCTTTCATAAAAATAATGCACCAGGATTAAGTCTGGTATTTGTTACACTTATGATATACTGAAGTATTTAGAAAACTAAAACTAACATACTATTCACAATTGTTAATGCTTTGAGGTTATGACCGCTTTTCCTTTGAATGGTGTATAGCTCCTGATGCGAGAGATCATTTGAAAAAATTGAAGTCTTTATATTGCTGCAATCTTGATTGCTCATGCATGTTAAGTACATAGTCATATCAATAGAAGAAAATTTTTGAGAAGAAAATTTTGACTGCCGGGACACGAAGTTTACGAATGTCTTATCCCGCAGCCACTGGACAGAAAACCACCCAAATCCCAAGTTCAATAACCAAATTCTTCAGCATTTCGAATATAAAGTTAAATAAACAAACGTTTAATTGTTTGTATAAGCTTATATATCAATAAATTCCAATTTATCTATATATGAGTCATGTATCTCATTTATATAACCGAAGTATAACTTATTAAAAAAGTTAATTTCCATCTGAATTTTTTCCAAATACTACTTCTCGCTTGGCGTCTTTATTACCTTTTTCAGAGCCTTCGTAAATGAAATCGCATGGAAAATTGATTGTCAGTCACAGCGCTGGCATCGAAAAAAATGAATTCTAAATCACAGTGGAACAGTGAACGTAATTCCAGGATTTTATTAGTTATATATTACCTTCCAGTACTGTATTTAAGCCAGGTCAAACAAAGCTAAAGAGTACGTGAGGGCATGTCTTACAACTGGAGCAATCAAATTCTACATTTAACACGATAAAAAAAATTTTTATTATTACGCAAACGTGAAATCTCATTTTATTTTGGATTTTTACTATTTCTCATTGAGGTTTTGGGCTGGTCTGAGAACCACCTGACCGGCGCTCCTAGTTGTAGCGAGGTTGTAAAGACGAGAACATTTGACAAGACCGGCTTTCTCTCTACCTTCCTGAATAAATTAGAATCAGAACGATGAATTCTAGGACTTATTGAATGTCTATCTTCCATAGAAAAAAATAAAAAAACCCTCTGATTTCCAGTTCAAGATAAAGACTAAATATTTTGATTTTCTTCGTATATTAAACCACGAAAAGAAGGGCTGAATCAAAGAAAATGGTTCAACTGGCTTGTCTAAAACAACTTCATAACGACCACAATCAATTCACTTACCGCCTCCATTCTTGTAGCAAAGGTACGGGAAACGCCAGATATTTCCAAGCCCGACTGAGAACCCGATCAAGGCGAGAATAAAGTCCAATTTTCCGACCCAAGTTTCTCTTTCGGCTACCATTTTTGTCAGGCTGTAGAGCGGACAACAGGACTACTACGTCAATGGAACTGTGTTCACTGGCGAATAAAGCTGCTTAAAAACCGTTGAAGCGTTTTAGAATTTTCTCTCATGCAAGACGGAGAGTTATTTAAAGCTTCAAGTTGGCTGTAGGGTCAAGCATCAAACGACAGCAGAACTATGAAAGCAAGAACACAGTTTACTGGTGATTACCAAAGACCTCGAGGCATACTAATGCATCACGTGGTTTCCAGTAATATTCCGGCAAAAACGCGCCGCGCGCTCTACATTAATTTACAATGGATGGCATTTGTACTTCATTATTCATCGAATAGCTGAAGAGTGAAAATTGGGCGGCCATGAAAGTTTTGCTTTAAAGAAGGCTCTGAATTACAGGGGTTAAATTTCCTGAAGGAGGCTTTAGAGTTTGTATTGAAGTGTTATTAAATTGGCAGTCCTGGGGAAAAGATAGATTGATTTACACAAATCCATCCGCGTGGGTTTGGTCAAAATTAAAATAGAAAAGAATGGCATGAAATGGAAAGTAAAAGCAAATATTCTTACGGTTATATCAATATAAGCTGATGGAAAATGAAACGGCCGTTGTTTCGCTTGATGAAATACTAGATTTTTTGTACAATAATCCGTGTACAATTCTCTGTACTAGTTTGCGTTCCGTTTTCCACGGCTTATTTTTTCACAAAGGAGAATGAAAATAGTTATTCTTGAATTCTCTAGGTTTTCTGAGTTATGGACAATTGAAAGACACTAATACAGGATGTTTTTTGGCACCAGAAAGTATCTTGAGCGAATGATAAAGGCAATGAACTTCTGGCTCCATTATTTTCTTGGACAGGTGTTTTGTGGGCCAAGCCTTCAACCTTATAAACAATAATACCGTGTTTGAAGGCCAGACAGACATATCAAAAAGGCCGGTTTTACCACGTGTATGATCATGAGTTAACTGAAACAAAGTGTTTACACTGAATAATCAGCTTTTAATTTCGATTCCCAGAGTGAACATTTTTTAAAAATTAAAGTTCCCATTTCGTATACGCCGAATTTAGTTTGGCACGCGTATCCACCTGTGAGTTATCATCATCTTGCTCAGTGGTTATTTTCTTCGAGCAAATGAGTAGCAAACCTTTGGCAAACGACGGATTAGCGCGCTCTTTTTGATCGCGGCAGTTTAATTTCCTGTCAACCTTCAATATTAGGAGGCAGCGATGGACTATACTATCTAAAGACCACGATTCAGGTCTCTGCAAGTACTCATCGATTTTCATCACTCATCGTCGTCGTCATCATCATCATTATCAGTAAAAACCAAGTCCTCAGTACTTCGATTGATCACCGACACGAAATGTCAGATTGCAGCCACCAGCCATCTCTGTCAGTTCAGCTGACTCGTCTGAGAGCGCTTCGTTTCCAAGCACACTTACCGTGCGCTCATCGCTGTAATTGCCGTCATATACGAGAAACATCCATTGATGCAGTGGTTAGTTTACTGACGGACCACTGCTCCGTTGTTATTGAATTTGGCCTGTAGGAATATTCCGGATAAAAATAGGACGTTAGTGATAAAGACTCAACCTAGCTGGACAATTAGAATTTGACGTCCCACTGAACAGCATGAGGGCCGTCATTCTCCAACCAAAAACACACATATTGATTGAAGTACTCTTCACTAAAGATATTCCATGGAGAAGTTTCGAATAAAATTCTAGTTTAGCAACCTTTGATTATTGCATATATTTTGCATATCTTTCCCTTGTTAGTTATTTTATTTTAGTCCGGTTCGCTTTCGGTCGATCAGAGAGAAACACTATTTTGCATATGCTCAACACGAATCAGAGCCCTTATTCAGGGGGTACACGAGGTGCCTTGCCCCCCCCCCCCCAAAGGCCGCAAAGGTTCGCATTTTGGTGTACTCAAGGTCTAACATTTCGATAGCTTGGTCCGTACACTTTGGCCTCGGGCCCAGACCCTTCCCCCTTCCCCCACCTCCCAAACTCCGTCTAAGGGCTTGGAATTGTTCGAGAACAGCTGGGAACACCTTTGAACGGGTTTCATAGTTTTCCCACACGGATTTTCAAGAATTCTATTAGTTTACAGTGAGTTGTTATCGTTCTAAGCTTTTCACGTAGATATAGCCATTCATTTTTATAGTCTACTTCACTAGTTTTGTGGCTTAAGATCTTTTGCTGATCCTACATCTGCGGCATTATTGTACACGGTCCATTCATTTTATTTCATAGAGTTAACTGTCTTTGAAAGAAAGGAAGGAAGGAAGAAAGAAAGAAAGAAAGAAAGAAAGAAAGGAAGGAAGGAAGGAAGGAAGGAAGGAAGAAAGAAAAGAAGAAAGAAAGAAAAGAAGAAAGAAATAAAAGAAGAAAGAAAGAAAGGAAGAAAGAAAAGAAGAAAGAAAGAAAGAAAGAAAAAAGAAAGAAAGGAAGAAAGAAAAGAAGAAAGAAAGAAAGAAAGAAAAAAGAAAGAAAGGAAGAAAGAAAGAAAGAAAGAAAAGAAAAAGAAGGAAAGAAAGAAAGAAAGAAAGAAAGAAAGAAAAAAAGAAAGCAAGCATTCGTAAGGAAGACACTCCGCAGGAGGTAATCATCCGATTGGATTAACTAGATTAGTGAAAGAATTAACTTTCACAGGGGGTCTTCATTAAATACGAATAAGCCAACCCTTATTTGGTGCAGCGCACCAGGAACTACTATTCTAAAAATATTTGAAAAAAATCTTCAAAGGTTTTGGTATTATTGTAAAGGCTGCTTTCAGCTATATTATCCCATGTGGCCGAACGGAGAAAGTTACTATAGTAACAATTTCGGATTAATTCTTAGAATAACTAGAATACGAGAGAAGTTTCACTTCAAATAGAAATGCGATATTTAAAGCACAAACCTAAATAAGCTGCAAACAATAGTCCAGTGTTGGCTAACCTTCACAACACTTACATCATCAACCTGTTATAATTATGCATCACAGCATGGGATACCTGTACGTCGACGAACCCATTAGTTTGCGGCGCTTGGCATGAAACTTTATAGATAATAATATAAACCAAAGTCAGCTAGCTGTAGGATTTGTCCTGTTGGATCTGTCAATGGCAGATCTGCATTATCGCCTGACGAAAAACATACACCGGGGCGAGAAGTACCGGCATGCAAGAGGTGGGATCGACAGCCCGGCCTACAACCGTTACGTATAAGATTGGCGGTTACAGAATATTGAACATGTTTGATTTATGAATGAATGACATTGACCTGTGACTTTTAGTCGAGAGGCATTACTTGCAGCTTTAGCCCATAGTACACCGAGTTTGAGGGGGGCTCCACGATCCATGGCAAACTACAATTCCAAAAACCAAAGTGGATCACACTGCAGCGTCAATCGATTCATAAGAAACTGAAATAAAAGTTCAGCTTGTTTTTCTGGATCCAGGGATCGAGAAAATTCCAGAATTACTCTTATTAATTTTCAGGATTTTTTCCATTGTCTTTTCGTGTTTGTGATTGTTCTTTCATTCTGTGGTTCGTGGTGTCCAACTACATCGTCCCTGTGGTGTCTATGAATGAAATTGTCAGAGCATGACAGTCGATTGACAAGCCGACGACAGGCCAGAGAAGGACAAGTGAAGTGCAAAACATATTTAAGTTTTTGTTGATAGAAGATTGATTGATTGAACAGGTCTTCATATCACTACGAAGTTTACCTAGCCTGCGTGCATCCGAACACAAAACCTAATAGAGTTATTGTATTCGGATGCACGCAGGCTAAGTTTACCACGAGTCGAATGGAATTGAAGGCTTAGGCTTCACTGACCTTTCAAAAAAAAAAAAAAAAGAAAGAAGGAAAAAGAAAAAGAAAAAGAAAAAAAGAAAAGGAAAAAAGAACACTTTACGCGAAAAAGGAGGGTCCTAAAATGGTGTGAAAGTCTAATTTACTTTCTTAATTCGATGAAAAGTACGAGTCATGTTTTGAGGATTTTTTAAAAAGTTAATCGAGCAAATTCTCCATCTCTTTTCCTTTTAATAATAAACAGTCCCTTCCAGGTTATTTGTCCAATGAAAGTGCGTATACTCCGTGACCGGCCGACCGGCCTGGGTAGCCGGCCCTTCGCGTCTTTTGGGGTCCTGGGGAGGGAGGGAGTGGAGAAGAGATCGTACTGATTCTGATGTTTCTGTTAAAATTTAGCATAAGAAGTCCTTGAGTCTTGAAGGATTTCTGAGTTATTGAAAAAGACAAACTATCAAAGCATCTTGCTTGCGGCGATTTCACCTCGTTACTGGATCGTCACTATCAGAGTAAATCTATTTTTATTGATGTCCGTACTATTATTAGCAATAGGTAGTAGCCGGCCAGGGAACACATTTAAAGCCACGCACACGGCACATAATGTGACGACGATGTAATCGAGTGGAGTAAGACTACAATTACCTTTCGAAATTACGAATGAACGAAAACAACAGAGACTAAAGTGATTTTTGCTCCTGTGATTGCAAAATGTATTCGTCATAAGTTTGAGAAGCATTTAATTATTCTTTTTGAAACTAAACCGGGGCGTAGACCACAGGTAACCCAACAATCGCGTGACCTTTTACCTTTAGACTGCGAGCAGTCCCCCCTCCCCCCTCCCTCTCCTTTTTCCGCACATTCGAGATTTTTAACTATGGAGGGGTGGGCAATGAGGACTAGTTTGATACAGGGATGGGGGGAGAGGAAATTGATAGAATAAAACTAGTACCAAACATAAACTGTATCAGAGTAGTCTTCATTCCCCACGCGTCGATAGCTATTAGCTCTTGTGAATGTATGGAAAACGGAGAGAAAAGTGGGACTGTTCCCAGGTTTTTTAACTTTGGAATCCTAAGAATTTCAATTTCTCCTTGGCATATAACAAGAAGGATATGGGTCCACATTTTAGAGCGGACGTTAGATTAACAATGAAACTATTTGATGCACTTATTAACCCAATTTTATTATATGGTAGTGAAGTATGGGGGG
>JAAAQI020133730.1:0-13147 GCA_011800005.2 Stichodactyla mertensii | reverse complement strand
AGGCGCAGTATGGACTTCCGAGCTTGACCGGCGATTAAGTGCCGTTCCGTCATCTTAGGGGTTAGAGAATCTTTGCCAAAGCATCAGAGGAGAGGCTGGCCGGCCCCCAGACCATGTACGACCAACCCCTTGCTCTAACTACGGTTCACATCGATTCGAAAGAGCAAAATAATCGAGTCTATCTGGTGCATTGTTTTGGCCGGTATTGATATGCTATTTCTCTGATATCGATAAACGAGTGGTTAAATGCGCTGTGCTGTCAAGATAGTGAGTGAAGCCCGATAGGGCTGGGTTAGTACTCGGATGGGTGACCATAGATAACATCTTACTTTTCTCTTTTTATGCTGTTTTGTTTCAGAAATATTCGTGGTCTATTTTTACTTGCTCTTCAGGTTGTTACTGGATTCGTTTTGCCAGCCTATAGTATTTGCTGTGACTATCAATTAGCTTTCACTACTATATGTTTCACCCTGTACTTGCTGTAAGTCCGTACGATTCTTAAACAATTCTTATGGAGAAGCAATACTTTGATAAACCGGCTAGGAATGACACGAATCGATTGTTTTTCAATTGACATTTTCTAGCACAGACGTGAAAACTGTGGAAAGAGCAATTGTTATTGTACAAAAATCATCTGAATAAATTGTTGGATTTTTAACTTTCGTTTGATGCTTTTTTCTCAACTCCCACAAGGAAAAGCGTGCTGTCTCGATTTCTTAAGTTACCGGTGTATGGCATATATGCATATATGGCGTGGCGAAAAGGTAAAACAATCGCCTCGAATCCAATTTAATGGTTGGGTCGCTGAGGATGCCACATGTAAGAAGAGTTTGCTTTGCATTGTTACATGTGCAGTTCTCTCTCTCATGGCAGAATGGAAAAATGGCCGGGGAATTTTTCGAAATTGAGAAAGTCCCCGCGGTGAACTGAAATTTTAAGGTCAATTAATTTAATTAATTAATTTAATTAAGGTCAATAATTATTATTAGTATATATTATTATAATATATTATTATATAGGATGATGAGGATGATGAGGATGATGAGGATGATGAGGATGATGAGGATGATGAGGATGATGAGGATGATGAGGATGATGATCATCCCACAATCCTCCACCAGTGTATGGATGGGATTCCTTTGGTTTGATGAGTCCTATTTTACAAAATGGCGGACCCAAACAAACAACTTCACCCAGACTGGCAAGACGAAGATCGCATGAATTTTATGTTTTCAGCATTTCCAGAACACAGGCATGTTAATCCTAAACACTGGGATAGTAAGCTTCAATTCTGGAGAAATTTAATCTTGGAAAAATGCTATCAGAATCAAGAACTTTGTGTGGATTTTGAGACTCTGCGAAGAACATTCACCAGAAATGGTTTAGTTCCTCTTGGACTACAGACTGTATTGGAAGAAATGCTTAAAACGGGAGACTTACAGACTATAGATAGTATAACAAGTGGATTGAATAATAGTTGGTTGTCTTGGGGTTTGGATATTGCTAAGAAATCTGTTTCTGTTTCTCTATCTTGGACTGTTGGAAGTTTGTTGTGGGGAAATGATACAAGAAGGAAACTAGATGGCACAGAATTGTTTATTGTATCTGAAGTTTTAAAGGTAATACGTGGATCATTCATTAGTGCATGAGTTTCTTAAGTTATCAATGTTAGATTAACGAGATCGCTATTTTTGTGGGCAATAATATTTTTTGGCGGATCCTAAATAAATTCTTATAGTATTCATGTGACGTCATGGCGGCCATGTTGGTGTACAATTTACAAAAGATTTTCCTATCAGCTTCTGTTGTTTGGTACACCAACATGCTGCCACATCTTTGTGATTCCACTTCCATCTACCACACTGTGGTGTCATAAGATGGTGCTACCCACAAACATCTGCAACTCTGCCCACAAACACAAAGGAATTAATGTTTTCTAGTTAGACTAGATATAATTAAAAATGGGAGTTTAAAATTAAATCAAAATTGAATATAACAGTGGAAGGGATAAAGAAACGTGGGGGAAATTATTCTTAGATAAGTCTTCTATGGGAGGTATAGATTTTGGAAATTTGTGGGAGAAGATCAAAGAGAAGTGCCACTTTAACCTTTCATGGTTAAATATTTAGAACAGAGTATTTAGAAACACATTCCTTTGTGTGTGGGAGGAGTCGCGAATGCTTGTGGGTGACACCATTGTACGAATTTTTCCAATGATACCATGATACGGTGGATTCTGTGGAATTCCCACAAGAACATGTGAAAGGCAAGAACTAAGGCCTGAACCAAAGGTATTCCATGAAATGAAAAATGGAAGAAATGTGAGAGTAAAAAAATCTGATTGGAGTTTTTAATTATAATATGGAAATTAGCGATCCAGTTTCGACCATGATGCTTCATTTTTTGTGCAATACTTTTAAGATACAAATATTATGGGAAAAACTATTAGTGTTCATGGATATGTTGCATTCATGCAGTTCCATTCATAACTAGTCATTGTACATGCTGTAACTGAGTTTGTTATACATTTATACAAAGAACGCGTGTGATATGGAAAAAGATGAGCCATGATTTGACACCATATCAGGCTAGTAACATTAAAATGGTTTTCTGACAGTCTCTTATCCAATCAAATTCTAGTTTTGTCATCCTGACTAGCGTGCACACGGCTCTCGAAACCATAAACAATTGATTCAAGATTAAAACTATTTCTGATTTTCCAATGAAATACCAGCAAAATCAGTAAATTCTTTGTATAAATATATAATAAACTCTTTATTAGTTGTCAAAGCAACTAATGCAGTCATGCATTTTTACTCATCACTCATATTTTGGCTTGCCTGAAGCCAGCCAAAATACATTTGTGACTCATAAAAATACACAGTCATATTAGCCACCTAGCTGACTAATAACCTGTATGAAAACTGCTGTTGATGTTACTCAAATCAGCCTCAAATATTATGGGTGATTAATAGATGCAGTGGTTGGGATTGTATGATTTTTTAAACAAAAGAACATCTTAAAATTACTGTGGACTTAACCATAACATAAGTAGTAAGGATCTTTAAACCAGTCGTTTTCCTTTTCCTTTATCTGGTATTAAAATGTCAAATTATTCAAACAGAATAAATCCCAGCTGTTACTACAAATGCATCATAAGAGTGTAGAGCATGAAGCTACAGACTACATAGTCCCTTGGAATGTTCTCAAGGCAAGATGTAACAAAGAAGGATTAAAGCTGTGTGAGAGAGACTTGGATTTGGTGATTTGTTATCTGCAGAAGGAGGGAAAAGTTACAGTTCATATAACAAATGATGGAGAAAAGGTATAATATATATATCAACAATAAATCTGATTCTATTTAGTGAGCCTTCACAAGAAATTTTAAGGGGGGGGGGATGATTGATGAGACAGCTGGCCTGGGCACACAAAAGGGGGTATCTGATAAGTAAAAGCATTCTCAGTGGGTATCTGTCATTCTAGAGTTCTATGATTGGGTTCTTGGAAACTGTTTAACATGACATGCTAGGTGCTCAAATTTAAATTTAAATTAAACTTAAATTTAAATTTGATTATAACTCACTACTATAACAAGATGAAGTTATCATTCTTATTGAAGATAATTATAAAAGGGTTTTTCATTGAAGGTTATAAAGTTTGTCAGTAAAAATGAGAATACTATAAGCACTGTAAGCAACAAAGACCTTGGAATATTAAGGTAAGAAATATGAATGCTTCCTCATCCACTACACATAAAATATAATACTTATTCATTGTTCATTTTTTATGAAACTAATCAGACTAAAGAAAACCATAGCATCATTAACTTTAGAAGTAAACAAGTTGGAGAAAACAAGTGAGAGGTATGTAATAACCCAAATCCACTTGGGTGTAATGTTCTCCCATTTCAGGCCACATGTTGATCCATTGAGAATATAATTCTTTGTTTAACTGTCATCCATAATTAGTAATATCTCAAATTCTGTCGAGAAAAAAAGATATAACAAAATTATCAAAGGGAATGAGACATGGTCTGGAATAGGAAAACAAGTATGTTCTAGTGGATTTGGTCTATTGATTCTGTTGCCATAGTTATAAAATCCTGCCAGGAGCTCAGAATTTTTTCCGAGAATATTAGCTTGCAGAAACAATAAATGCATCATTAACCATTTACCAAGCACATACATATCTAATGTTTACAGTTATAAAATATATTAGTTTCTCTCACATTAGTATGAAATAAAACCTTTGGCTGATACAGTCTTTGTGTTTTAGTTGCCATCAGAAGGCTAGGGAGTTCTCAAGTAAGGGACTTAAGAAATCTGTAAGTTTATCCATTAATGTTTAGTTGCTTTTCATAGTGGCTGTCACCTTGGTTGTCTTTCTAGTTAATGTGTCAAAATCTTACTCTTTTCAGGCTCTCACTGTACTCAAGAAAAGAGCAAGTATCCAGAAAACTTTAGATAAGACACATGGTAGTATGCACACCTTAGAAGAGATGTTGCACAGAATACAACAAGCCAATACTGATAAAATGGTAAATCAGATATTGTTTGTGGAGTAGTTCATGTCTGTTTGGGGAATGAATTGAGCAAGGGTGAATCTAGGGGGAGGGTTGCGGGGTCAGGACCCCCCTGTCATACATGTACATGAGGTTAAAATGATTGTTTTATCCTAGAATTTAGTTTTACCACAGGTTTGAAGTACATTTTGTAAGAAAGAAATTAAAGTTTTTAATCGTCATTTGATTTTCAATCTTACTCTATACCAGAGAGGAGGATAGAAATGAGTGGTCATGAAAACGTCCCACAGGTTTTGCCAAGTATACATTTGGACCCTCCCTTTAAAAAAATCCTGGATCTGGCCCTGTTGAGAGTGAAAGAACAAGAGTTAGGAAAAGGTCATAAGAGAAAAAATAAAAATGCAGTGCAGAGAATATGGTGGAAGCTATATAACAGGAAGAAAAACTTAAAGAGGGCAAATAGGAAAGAGTTGGACTGAAAAAAGAAATTTAGAAAAATAGAGAAAGAATGAGAATTAGACAAAAGTGAAGATAAAATGAGAATAGGGAAACAAGGGAAAGAGAAGACAGCAAAAGACAGGGAGAAGTAGCTTAGAGCAAGACCCAACAAAAGGGAGTGAATGACACTGAAAAATGAAAGTAAAAATGAGAGTAAGAAAAGGAAAGAACAAAAGGAAGAGAGGAAGAGCAGGAGATCATGAGATAATGTATGCTATCAAAAGAAAAAATACAGTGATGCAAATGTTATAAACTCTCTTCATCATCAGATTCTTGATACTCTCAAATCTGGCTCCAGTGCTCTCAAGGTTATCCAAGAAGAACTCAGTGCAAAAGATGTTGATAAAGTGATGATTGACTTAGAACAGGTAAGATATTGATCTAACTATCCAGATTTCAATAGTATACTTTGTGTAGGCATTCTTGTGCTGATATTCAAGTGCAGAGTGTGTCAGACGCTGTACCTCACATGTTAGAATACAATGGAGTCATTTACCTACATGTCACTATAAATATAGAGTGATTCACATTAATTGGACAGACAGACATTCTGCTAGATAGACAGCTTATAGTCAGTTATATAGAAGCACAGACAGACAGTCAACCACATGTACAGCACAGTCTAAGACATATTTTTCAGTTTTATGTTTTATCCGCTTTTGACAGACTCTGGAAGATGCAGAAGAAATACAACAAGCCATAGCACAAGGTACCTCATTTATTTATCTTTATACACATTTCTGATACTCATTAATTATTCACGAGGTAACCAGCTAACCACAGGGCTGTAATTCAGGTCACATGACAATACTGGAAACCAGGTCCAGTACTTGGACTGAATTAATTTTGTTCAAGTCCTTGGCTCTGATGCGAAAGGTTCTCTACTTTTTGGTCACGATTTTCCGTGTGGGATGCATAAACAGTGATTAATATGACATTCACACATGCGCAATAATTGTGATTATTACCTGATCTTAAGTTTCTTATTTTAAACCAAAAAACTCCGTTCTCGTTTAATAAATAGATCCCTCCTGAATAATTAATGGTATTAGAAGTCATTCCAAAGCCTCCAATTCGGACTAGACAGGGTTTCCATTCCGAGGCGAAGCCGAAAACCCCTGTCTAGTCCTCATTGTCGGCTTTGAAACATTACATAAATAAGGTAAAGTAACTTTTATTTAACGTCGGTAGCTCCTTCAACTATGAGGCTGTTATCAGTGGCAGCCAAAGGTGTGAAAACCTTTACTAAGTTACAAAGGATAAAACCAAAAAGCATCTAGTTACTGTTTGTTGAAACAAACTTTTCTTTACATTGGTAAATCTATCACAGTCTTCTTCTCAGTTTTGTTTGTGTCTCCATCAAAGCTCCTTCAAGTATCCATCGATTGTGGTTGCAAAAGATTCTGACTACATCTGATTTTAATCTTTTTTCTTAAAAACTAAAGAAAAAACTTTTTGCTCAAATTGATGCTGTAAATGAATACAAACTACTTTCATTTAATTATTTTTATTTTGTATAACCACAAGTTCATTAGCTGAAAGCTAAGTGCCACTCTTGTAAAAATAAAAATTAAAAAACTTTTATTAACCAGACTACCGGTCTTCTAAAAACAATCGTGCTAAGATTGTAAACATATTTTCAATTACCGTAAGAGATTAATTATTATACAAATGAAAGAAGAAGAAAAAAAGAAAAAAGAAAAGAAAAAAAAAAGAAAAGAAAAGAAAAAGAAAAAGAAAAGAAAAGAAAAAGAAAAAGAAAAGAAAAGAAAAAGAAAAAGAAAAGAAAAGAAAAAGAAAAGAAAAGAAAGAAAAAAGAGTGGAATATTGGAACATTGATCGTTGATGATGCTAGCGAGAGCCTTAACGATCTTCTTTATTACCTGTTATGGGAACTATTTTGACTTACGATAAAAACAACATACTCATGGTGTCATTTCATTATGTTACTCATGACTGAAAGCTGTTTGGCAGCCAACAGCGCCTGAAAAAATGCAGCCCTTAAATCCTCCACTAACAATGGTTGTAATGTGCACTTGAAACTTTCATGAAATGCGCTATGCAAGTTCCCTTTATTATTATCATTAAACAGTGTATTCCAAACCCTGTAGATCGAACTGCTATGAACTAATCATGAATTTAGTGTTCAATCCGCAAATTTGTTTTATTTTGTTTTGTTTGTTCGTGCCCCCAAGGTCCACGACTATATTTTGAAAATCCATTCTCCATAACGTTTTTGATAATGTTGTTCAGTCTTTATTGGTTGTGCACCCACATATTTCCCAATAATAAAGAATTAAAGATCTAGAAATGCAGTTGAGATGACGTCAACGGGGTCTTAATAAGCCATTTCCGAGTTCTCGAAAATGATGCATGAAGGCGAGGCTTCGTGTGAAATCACACTTTGTGTCGCGAAACGACTGACTTGTTCTGTTGTCACTCTTTTCTCTGTGACTTGTTTGTAGTCCAACCGTGAAAATAAACTTTAAATAACAGAAAAGTCAATGAAATGTCAGACGTTTGGCGCCATCAAGCGTGATTTAGAACGAAGCCTTGCCTTCATGCATCATTTTCGAGAACTCGGAAATGGCTTTTTCTAAATAAAAAACAGGCTAAAGTAAATTACAGCATTATTCTCAGTTGGCATATGACTTTGTAGGATTTTGACCTTTTTTTTCCAAACAGCGCCTTCACAGTAGATTAGAGATTACTTTTTAGAAAAACACCCAGATGATGTCACATAATTTACATCTCAAGATCTTCCCTTATAACTCAAAAAAGGGTCATCAGCAAAATTCAACCGGCGTATCACAAACTTTATGAAGAATGGATTTTCAAAATATGGTCGTAGGCATTAGGGGTACTTTAAAAACACTCACTTTTTTACCAGTTGAAGCCGTGACAACTTAATTTAGATTAATAAAGCCGCAAATAAACAATGATAAATTCTTTTTTTTGTTTTTTATGTCTCTAAATGAGACGAGACCCGCCATTTTAAATGAACGAGTCGCGTTGAACCATGCATTTGCAAACTTTCTTACTTAGGGATAAAACAGCTCTTTCGACTAGATCAGTTTCCATGAAAACTAAAGTCTTTTCGACTAGATCAGTTTCCATGAAAACTAAAAAAATAATATGTTGTCATAGAAACGCTTTTGGTTGTCCACATTAAGTTGTTTATTTTAAATTTTCATGAACTTTTTTTTAGGTTTGTAGGCACTATGTGAACTTGCATGCGCTTTATTAAATTTTCATTAACTTAACTTAACAGATAATGTAGTGGTAGTGTGTGTGAGTGATAGTGCCCGCGAAAGCGCTAGAACGACTAGGCACTCAAATAAAGAGATTTAGATTTTAGATTTAGTACCCACTTTACACTTGGTTAAGTTTGGACGCACTGGTCACCATAAAAATCAGTCAAATGAAAACAAAAAATTAAATGAATAGATGCACTTGACTATATAGGCGGAGTTTGTACTGATTATTCGGTCATTTTTCTTCAATTTTCATAGAAATTACTGCATTGAATACAATATAATACCACAAGTAAATTAAGAACTTCATTGACAAGAATTAGTGCCAAATTAATTCCTTGTTTGTCACGTTTTGATGAGTAAATAGGAAGACTCCTGATTGTCTTCACTCGTTTTTTTCCAATAAAAGCTAACTAAACAGATAGAACTCGGTCGAACACTGACTGAAGGATTAAAATCTAATATATTCAAGAGAGAGAAGAGGTGTCTGCGGGGGATAAACACTTGTCTATTACAAAAAAAGAAAAAATGGAAAAAAAAAAGAAAAATAAACGAAAAATAAAAGATTTTCCCTTTTAAAAAACAATACAGCAATACTTATTTTATTTTTATTTTTATTTTTGAAACTGGTGGCAAAAAATTATGAATACTGTATCAAGTCAAAATGAAAAGACATTTACTGGCATTCAATATTCCAATGAAGAGAAGAATAGCTTTAGAATTGCATTAAAAATAATAATAATTAAAAAATGCGCCGTAATAGCAGTCCGTAAAAGTCCTCCAAAAAATATCATGTAAAACTGACACGTCTCGTCAGTTCCCGTTGTTCCCTCACGATGAGGGGAGACCATTTATAAACCACAGGACGAGTGATGAACGGTGGACACACAAAGGAAATACCCAGCTTGTAAAAAAAAAATATACAATGAAAATTAGAAAAAAGAGTATCAGCTTTTGTCTGAGAAAATCAAAGAGGTAATGAGATGGGATGAAACGACCTCGCAAAATATTTTTTAATAAAGAATAAAGAAAGAAGTTGGGGAGTGAAACCTAAAAAAAGAACGAACGAATTATAATAAATTATTGACTGAAACTTCATCTACGCCAGCAAGTTTTCACCTTGACAAGTGTGCCTGTTCGTGATGGAGAATTAGGTGAACAATGAGTTTTTCTTTGACAATAAAAAGCTGGCATGCTAGCTTTTCCTTGACAAGGAAAAATTGTCAAGGATGAAACTTGCTTCTGCAGACGGACAACAAGGAAAATGTGACAAGGAATATTAATGAGATTAGTTCTCACTCGGCCTGTTACTTCACTGATCAAAACTTGTCAAGGAAAACTTGTTCATCATCTACACGAGCAAACCTTGTCATTGAGAAAATTGTCCAAGAAAACTTTCTTATCGTCTCCACGATAAAAGTGTCAAGAATAGTTGTCAAGAAAAACGTGCTCGTGTAGATACGACTTAAATATAGATAAAGTGAAAGGCTGTGATTGGGATGAATGAATAAACGAATGAATAATGAGAGAAAACGTACCTATATTGAAAATCAAAACATCCTTACTAATACAAAAATAAATTTGTCCGAACTTCGTCTTGTTTTCTTTGATCGCTAGAAAGAGAAAGTATCCTGGCTACTGTCTTAGATATTAGACCTCAGCTGACCATGTCAAGAGCTTTCTCAAATGAATTATCTCGGTCAGCTCATAAAACCAATCTCTCTCAGTGCTTAGTTCTTCAGATTATATAATTGAAGTTGTTTTACTTCCTGCCCTTGAAGTTCGATTTTTTCCCTGAATGACTACGTGCATCGACTTCTCTAGTATTTAAAAGGAATCTACATTTACAGGATGTTACATTCACGTAAAAGGAAATCATTTCTAATGGTAACCGTAAGTGATTACTTCCCACATATTGTGCCTTTTGAGATCGGCCATTCATTAGAGGGTGGGGGGCTGTGCAAATAGGGAGTTCGGCATTTCTTAGGCTCCACAAAGGTGGGAACTTACAGAGACAATGGGAAATTTACAGATAGGGTCACCAAAATTCATGCAAGTAAAACTCAAACTGCACCAGTTCCCCTCCCTGTAAATATGACCGGTTCCTTAGTGGAACAAGTTTCGTGCATCTTGATGATGCTGATATATTTCATTCACTGCGTTTTAATTGGGTCCATTCTTTTGACTTGACGATTCACGGAATGGGAGGAAATTCAACATTTTGGTACCTCGCCGACTGTGTCCATATAACCAGCGGGGGTATAAATTAGGCAATCAGTTGACTAGAGCGTTTCGACTACAAGGATGTGCAGACGTTTGAAAAATGAGCAACGTTACTACGGAACTTTGTCCAGGGATGACAATGTCCCACAACAGAAACCCATCGTATTTTGACCCTACTACAGGGATTTTAATTTCTATACTTAACGGTTTACTGGCAATCCCAACAACTATCCTTAATTTTCTTCTGATCGTCTCCATTCTCGCTACACCAAGTCTTCGCAAGCCGTCCTACATCTTGATCTGCGCGTTGGCTTTCACGGACTTTGGCGTGGGTTTTCTAGTTCAGCCTCTGTACATCGCTCGTAAAGTGTCTTTTCTCCTTTCCTACGTCGAGACATACTGTTTTCTTCTTAAAACCGGCAACGTAGTTGCACACATTATCTGTAGCCCTTCTTTCTTCATCGTGACAGCCATCAGCGTCGATCGTTACCTCGCCATCAAACTACGAATGAAGTACAGCCAAGTTATCACCAACACGGTGATTGTGCAGTACCTTGCCAGTACCATTGTCTGTGCTTGTTGTATAACAATCGCAAGGTTCCACGCCACAAGTCCCAAGTACATGGGTTTTGGAGCGTTTTTCCTATGCTTGTTCTTGATCATTATTCTCTACTGCTACTTCAAGTCCTTGAAAGAATTGAGCGCGATTCACGTACAGGCTGTCAGGATCGGCCAGACGTCGAATCACCGCCGTGTGCTCAAGACCCTCATGATGATCGTAACGGCTCTCTTCTTGTGCTATGTACCCTTCGTCATAGTCGTCATCGCCATTGCTGTGTATGGTCGCTCTAAAGGATTTATGATAGCTTGGGAGATCACTGCTTCGCTGATGTACCTCAACTCGTGCATCAATCCCATCCTCCATTTCTCACGGCTGAAGGAGTTGCGACAGAAATTTTCGTCCATTCTATGCACCACTGGTGGTTAGTTCTTAAGCTTTCTTAGTTTTTTTACAACCAATAGATTGCTTCTTTGGTCGTCATGTGTATAGATAATAAAGCGAATATCGATTCAACACAAAAAGAAAGAGAGGGAAAAAAATTACTCTAGGACAGAAATCTCATCTGTATAAACCAGCTAGATTACATATTGCTTCTTTACATATCGTCACCTTTTTTGAAATAGGAGTAGATAATAAAGCAAATATCGATTTACTACAAAAAGGCAGTTCTCAAAACACGACACATAATACTGACGTTGTGAAAAAGTAGATTTTCATATACATTTCTTGTTTTTCAAGCCTTTAAAAACACACTTTCTTTAACATTTCTTTGATTATCACATTCATTTTTTAAAAATAATCGGTAGATAGTTTCTTTAAAAACATCTTTTGGACAAATAATGCAAATGGCCATAACTTGAAGTGGCATCTTTTGGCTGCCAGCAGCACTGAATGTCTCAATATTAACCTAATGACAGAATATTGTAATATGCACCAAGACTAATATCGTATCATTCATGCAGTTTGACGAACAATCTTTTTGAACTTGGTGTAATCATTTGCCGGCAATTATAACTCGTTAGCATACTTTCACTAAATCAAATCAACAAGATCTTAATCTAGCTTGGATCTCGACAGCAATTCTTAAGATTAATCTGGTCTTAATTATTTCTTAGGCAACCAGTCCATAAGTGATCGAAGTGGTGAGGAAAACTTCGACGCCTTGGAGAAAGAACTCGCAGCACTGTCCCTGAAATCAGGTACAAAAACAATAACCACGATAATAACTATTTGATATATTATCATATATGAAACAGAATATTACATGGGCGTTTGGAGATACGAATTTTAACTTCTCGTGTTGAAAATTTCTCACTCGTGAGAGATCTTTACACCACTCGAGGATAAACTTCGTATCTCCACGCGGCCATGTAAAATCCTCTATATTATAGATTATTAGTTGGAACAATGTTACTGGGTGTTTGTATTTAGCTCCGTCAACGATGGATATCTTAGCACTGTTCTTTTTAAAAATTTTCTGCGCGAAAACTCAGGGATTCCTTCACTTCTAATTACGGTACACCTTTTTCTCAAAGTTGCCTAATCTTCCAAACTTGAAGCCACAAAAAAAAAAAAAAAAAAAAAAAAAAAATTGAGACCGCACAACTGAAAAACGCAAATTACGTAAAATTGAGAAGCAAACTTCATATTTAAAGAGGAGAATGATCAATTTATGAATTCTTATTGAAAAATTTTACATAAATGAATGATAATTCTCATCATAAAGCTCCTGTTCTGGTATCGTGGCCCGTCAAGTTTCTTGGATTTGGATGAGCGCACAACCTTGAGGGAAAAAAAAAAAAAAAAAAGAAAAAAAAGAGAGCTACACGAACCCTGAACGCTTCATTTTTTTTGCATTTCCTAAAACGTTCTAATCATGGGCAGAAAAGATTCCGACACGATTTTTTAAAGCTTATTATTGATTTCTCCATAACTTACCAAACATCAAATTCAGATATGAAACCATGAATGAACTTCTATAGTCTTAGGGACCGTTCATTATTTATGGGAGGGGGGGGGGGATGGGTGATAAAATGGGGGGCCTTGAATTTTTTCCAAGTCTGAAAAGGGGGGTATTGAAATAACTTT
>JAAAQI020133719.1:0-13147 GCA_011800005.2 Stichodactyla mertensii | reverse complement strand
GCTCACTCGTGAAATATTGTTTTCACCACTCGAAGATAAACTTCATATCTTCGCCACGCCGTGTAATATCCTCTATATATTTCACTCGTTTGCTGCACTCACTCGCAAATTCCTCTTTCCACTTGAAGATAAGCTTCATATCTTCACACCACCATGAAATATCCTCTATTTATTATATCCATGTAATTATTTCATTAGTGCTATATTTTGTTGACCTTACGTTTTTCCCCCTTGTTTCCCCTTGTTTCCCCTTTTTTCCTTTTCCAAAATCATCTTAATTAAGTGCCACTGTTCCTTACTATTTAGTTTCTCTATTTGTCGTTTGTTCTCATTACTCTTTCCTGTCTGTTATCATTAGGAAGTGCCAACAAGTATAGTTGAAAAAGAGTTCTGGAGACTTGTAAGCTCAATGGATGAGGAGGTATGGATGGAGTGTTGTCATTGTTTGTAATTTCAAGGGATTGGTTATGAAGTATCAGAGTATGAATCAATGAGAAGATAATCTAATCACCAATCATTTTGATTGCTTTTAGGTTCAAGTAGAGTATGGAGCAGACCTTCATACAGCAAAACATGGCAGTGGGTTTCCAAGGAAAGGACTCGCAGTAACAAATGAAGAAGAGGTAAATAGAATTTGAAATGCTTGTATCAATGTTAATCCTGAGGGGGTGTGGCAATTGTACTTTTTCAATAATTTCTTTTAAAATTCTCTACCCTGCGGAAAGAAAATGGAGTCAAATTTGGTCACATTTCCCCACCCTGGCAGCCTCCCATTCCAAAAATAAAAGTAAAGATATGTTACTACCACTTTTGTTCAAACATTAACCATTAAACATATTTCGGGTTTGTTCACGTTTAAAATGCGACACTTTGATGGCCAAACTGTCGCTTTGAGTAACAAAATGTAATTATGCATTTGTGGGGGGACATTAAACATGTGAAAAAAGCCCTGAGTTACCTCCAAGCCTATCCTTAACTTGTAACTTTTGATTGTGAAGAAACACTGCACTTAAGTCTTGGAAAATTAGGAAAACTTTTTAAAGAAATCTCAGATTGACTCCAAAACTAGCACTTCATGTGAACCGAACATGCTTGTCTCATGTTCCAAACATGTAAGTGTGCTGCCTCAAATGCAGACATTTCATTGGCCAAAAGCAGCAGTTTGGCCACCAAAGTGTCATGTTTTAAACATGAACAAACCTGAAAAATGTTTAATGGTTAATGCTTGAATGAAAGAGGTAGTAACATGCTAAACCCTGGATCAAGCCAAAAGATAACATTCCCCAGGGTGTGAAGACCAAGAGCAAACAAAATAATGCCTCACATGCCTGTCCCCCTCCTATCAGGCTTAACACTGATACACACAAATCATCTCTTGTTTTTGAGTTGTGCTTTTTTTATTGACTTTTTTGATTATCTGATTGTCTTTTTTTAGTATTTTGCTAACTCACCATGGAACCTCAACAACATGGCTAACCTTGATAAATCAGTATTGTGTCATATCAGCGCTGATATATCTGGAATGAAGGTAGTTATCAGTGTAATTGAAAACAAAATATCTGCAGATTTACAAAATGGCAATTGCATATCCAGTCAAATCTAATAACATAGCTATAATTTATGCAACACCAACCTACAAGTCAAACCTTGACCCTGCTATACGTGTATCCTAACATACCATTCCTACACTAGGTTACCTAGCTAGTAGCTTAAAGTGATTGCAATATACCAGTGAAACAATCTAATAGTTAATGACTAATCATCAAATTACCAACAAAGGAAAAAAAAAGTATTAGTATCTACTAACCTATCAGACTACTTTCTCCAGGTTTATTGCCGGCACTCTATTACTGTACCATTTCTAAAGGTTAGCCAATGCATTAAATAATCTCATCTTTTTTATTGACACTTGTTTAGGTTCCTTGGCTGTATGTTGGCATGTGTTTCAGCAGTTTCTGTTGGCATAATGAAGACCACTGGAGCTACTCCATAAACTACATGCACTGGTAAATTAACTTCTTACCAGCTGAGCGAAAAAATAGCTGCGCAAAGCCTTGTTGGACAAACCCTCCGGCTCTCACTCTTTGCTTTCAAAATCATTTTCTCATGTGGTTTTTGGATAACACAAAGATAAAATTTCACTCTTTTTAATACTTTTCTAGGCCTCAAAATACATCGGATTAAATTTCCAATTGTTTTCAGGTTGAAAATGGTGCTTAAACATAGGGCCGGCCATGAAAAATCCCAACGGACTGTGATTGGTTAGAGAATTTATTCCACTCAGCTGGTATTTTACTTTTAAGCACAAAACTTCACCTAGAATATAAGTTTGAATGTGCTTTAAAATAAATATCAGTGGTAAAGAAGAATGAATAAAACCAGAAATGTCCAGATCTATGCAAAGAAAAAGTTTGAAAGAAAAAGCTTTTTAAAAAATTGCTCACCTATATTATTGATGATTAATATGCTTCTTCCAAAAAACATTGTCACAGCCAAAAGCAACAAACCAAGACTGAAAAGCCTTTAGGTGATTGTTTTCAGAAGTTCATCCATTCTGAGATGCAGTCATTTTAGTCTTTTTACAATATACAGCAGGCTGCAAGTTCAAACATGTGCCCAGAAACTTGGCTAATACAATACCAAGAGTTTGCTTTCAATCCTGACTTGTCACTTGTTGCTTTTGGCTGTGACAAGGTTTTTTGAAAAAGGTGTATATTTTATTTCCCTTCTTGTAGGGGAGAACCAAAAACATGGTATGGAATCCCAGGTGATGCTGCCGAAGAGTTTGAAATGGCAATAAAAGAAGCTGCACCTGAGCTGTTTGAGGAACAACCTGATCTACTGCATCAATTAGTGACAATAATCAACCCAAATGCACTCACAGCAAAGGGAGTCCCTGTTGTTAGAACTAACCAATGTGCAGGGGAGTTTGTGGTGACCTTCCCAAGGGCTTATCATGCTGGCTTTAACACAGGTTATAATCTAGCTGAGGCTGTCAACTTTGCTACTGCTGATTGGGTAAGTCCCTTGTTATCAAATTATTTTGTCTGTCAGACAGTCTGTATTCATAGTCTTACTAAAGTCTTTCCATCTGCTCCTTTACCACACCTGTTAAGAGAGAGACTGAAAAATAAAGTAAAGGAAAAATCCATCCATGATACTGGTTATCTGTATGCTGTATACTAGATACTTGCTGTTTTGGTCTGGAACTAATGCTCTTTGTTTTTTACTTCATAGCTTCCTATTGGAAGACAGTGTATTGAACATTACAAAGAAATGAGCAGAAATCCTGTGTTCTCACATGAAGAACTTGTGTGTAAAATGGCTGCTGACCCAGACGGTCTGGACTTGGATCTTGCTAAGGCTGTGTATGATGAGTTATCTTCCATCGTAGAAGCAGAAATCAAAAAAAGAACCGCATTACTGGAGCAAAATGCTATGGAATTTGAGCGCCCCGAAGCTTTTGAGCTACTTCCTGATGATGAAAGACAATGCTATGTTTGCAAGACGACATGTTTTATGTCAGCTGTGACCTGTGCCTGTGAGAAAGGTAATATTTGTATTCATCCAAGCATATTAAAATATCAAGAATTTGTCTTTTAACAGCTATCTAATTTTAAAAATTAAGAGAGACAGATATTAGACAGTGCTACCCCCAGAAAGCTTTCTGGGTTCTCTGGTTTTCCTCACTGTGCAAAACCCAACATGCTTAGTTAGTCCTACCCTGCAATAGATCAGACAGCCTAGAGTTTGTTTCAGGGTTGAATGAAATTGATGGTTTTTGGAGGTTTTGTATATCAAAACTTTTAATGTTTTATTTTTAGAGAAACTCTCCTGTGTAGATTGTGTTAGTGAGTTTTGCTCATGTCCAGTTTCAAAGAAAACCCTCAGGTAATGATAACAGCAGCATTTGTATTCACTTAAATCAGTTTAAAGGATTTAGAACATCTTTAATTCTTTTAGCATTGATTTTGTGTTTAGGTATCGATATACTGTCAAAGAGTTGCCATCGATGTTACTCAAACTCAAGAAGAGAGCAGACTCTTTTGATAACTGGGCAAGAGAAGTGAAAAGTGCTTTGGAGCCATGTGAATCTAAAGTTGGTAAGTAACAAAGTATATGAATATGTAACAAAGTAACTAAGTAACAAAGTACTCAACTAAAACTCATGTAGTCAAGTGTCACCTTTTTTAATAAGTGGATTGAATTAATGTTATTTGATTTAGAATACATAATTATGTTACTGTAAAATAGTTTAAGATTCCAATAAGAGGGCTGGAGTGTTACTTTAAGGACATTCATGGACATTGTTTCTACACAATCCTTTCTACAAGTGCACTAAGCTATTTCAATTGAGTGAGGAATGCCTTAATGATTTTGTTTATATAACAAATGTGATCAAATTCAAAATGGGGGCCAAATTTTCAAAGTTTGGCAAAACATCAGTGACCCCCATTTTTTTATTTGCTCATTTTACCTCTATTATAATATAGTTTCATTATGCAAAATTTTGAAAAATCTGATGCAGGGATCTTTTGCCCGAAATCCATTGTTTGTCTTCAATTATAAATCTTTAACAGTACTATATTAATGTCAGACTTCTAAAATAAAAATGTATGTCTCTGAAATATAAAATGTATTTCTTGTAATGGTTGCTGGACACTACAGGTTATTTACATGGTTTGTTTGTTTTACAGGGGTTGCTGAGTTGAAGGAGCTTGTCGTAACAGCAGAACAAAGTCAATTCCCAGACTGTGATCTGTTACAGTTACTGAAATCAACACTTGCTGAAGCAGAAAGGTGTGCCAGTGTAGCTTTACAGCTAGTGAGTAGAAAGCACAGAACACGCCATAATCTACCCACATCAGCTGTACCAGCACCAAAACTGAGTCTTGATGAATTACAAGCCTTTAGACAACAGCTGGAAGGACTTCCTTGTGTCATCCGTGAAGCTGATTTAGTACAGGTATGGATATGCTCCTTGATGTGCTTAACATGGGCTCTAGAAGCTAAAACTGAAGTTGGGTATCAAGGAAATTGTCTAATGATCCACACATTTACCATAGATGCCTTAAACATCTGGGTTTTTTGTCTTGTATGTCAGAGATAATTTTGTCTCGGTGTACAGTAACTTCCACAGCTGGAAATGTAGGGCACATCAAGCCAAAATCTGGCAAAAAAATTTGAGCCAAAACAGAAACAAGACAGTAAAATTGGACACTATGATTCACTTGGAATACTACAAGTGAAGTGGGACACTAAGATGATAGGGAATAGGGAAACTGCAATAAGATGGACATGGGAGGGATGTGGGACACTAAGATGATAGGGAATAGGGACACTGCAATAAGATGGACGTGGGAGGGATGTGGGACACTAAGATGATAGGGAATAGGGACACTGCAATAAGATGGATGTGGGACAGAACTACACTACTTGTTGTGCCATGTAAAAGTTGTATAAACGTTTTCATTGTGTTCTTTCATTCTCTAGGATTTGATGACCCATGTTGAAAGCTTCCAGTGTGAAGCACAGAAAGTTTTACAAGAGACTGTGGTGGACAAGGTCAGACTGCAGCAACTACTAGATACTGGTGCCAGTCTGGATGTGGAACTACCAGAAGTACCAAAACTCAAACAGGTACACTAACGCGAATGCCCAATAGGACTAATTTTAGGCTAATTTTAAAAGACCTACCCTTGACTAGCGCTAATTTTCTCTTGACCCACCCTTATTTACAGGCCTGTCAAGACCCACCACTCTTTTTTACCAGTCCAGCCCCCCTTTACTTTATGACCAGCCCCTTGAAGTTATTACTCTTATGTCAATCTTAAAGTCATGTTGAGATCTTTGATTGTTTACGTAAATGTGTTATCTACAGGAATTATGTCAAGCCAAATGGTTGGAACAAGTCAACATCACCCTGGAAAACACAGAGGTTGTGTCTTTTGACACCTTACAAGAATTATTGACAACTGGAGAAACATTGACACAAAAATCTGGTAAGGGGAATTGAAGTTAGAGCATATCCCCAAGTGGAAAAGAGATTTTAATTTAGAAAAAAGGCTGCATTGGCAATTGGATAGGAGAAACTTCTGAGTTGCTTTTTACATGGAGGAGGGATGCCTTTATTGACAAGGATAACACTTTGGTTTTTGGTGTCATTTTTTCCCCTTACATTTCTAGCTGTTGCAAAAGCTGTTGGTGAGCTACGAGAGTTGGTTAACCTTGGTGAAAAGTGGGAAGAAAAGGCGAAACTATGCCTTCAAGCAAGGTAAAATCCAAGATGGAAATTTTAGAAACGTGCGAACATTTTAACATTCCGGCCTGTGCTTTCTTAACTGAATAGAAACAATGCGCTTTACAATAACAATCTTTTTATTTTAACACTCGTAAATACTTTCCCTCTATCGTTTTGTACACAGGCCTCGTCATGTTATGGCTACAGTAGAGGCTATCGTCAAGGAAGCATCCAGTGTACCTGTCTATTTACCTAATGTCAGTGCGCTGAAAGAATCGCTGAGAAAAGCTACGGAATGGTCAGAAAAAGTTGATAAAGTACAAGTAAGCAAGCTTGTGGCTTTAATTGAGAGAGAAAAGGTCACCCAAGATGGCACGCCTTGAAAAACTTCTTGAGAACAAACAGAAAATATTGTTTCAGTTCACAAATATTTTAAAATAAACTTTGTTTTTTAAAAACACAAAATTTATTTTAAAATATTTTAAAGTATTTTTTCTTCATTAAAATGAAGAAAAAAGCTCAAATTTTGCAAAACTTATGTGATTTGAAATTTCAATCTCTTTACCATGATTAATAGTTAACTATGATTTTACAGATTATGACAACCTCTATAAGTCACTCTTGAAATCTCTTTGTTCGTAGCCTGAAAAAAACAAGCGGAAAAGACATCCGCTTTCTCAAATTTTGCTTGTAGTTTATTGGCTAAATCTTGACTTAAAATATTAACGTCTTTGTCTCCCTTTTGATTGGTGTAGAATGACGTGTACTATCCATATTTGGAAGTGCTGGAGGCGTTGGTCATGCGCGGTAGACCAATCCCTGTAAGACTGGAACAGTTACCACAGATGGAGTCGCAAGTGGCGGCTGCAAGAGCTTGGAGAGACAGAGCAGCAAGAACATTCCTGAAAAAGAACTCTACTTCACCATTGCTTGAAGTATGATATCAACCTCTCTTGTGTTATCCTTTTATTTTTTCCTTTTTTGAATGATCTAATTTGTTTATATATTCATTTGTTCTTTCCATCTACCCATTTATTCATTCGTCTTTCTGGGGTGCTTTCCATTTAAACCAATCCATCCGGTTGGAAATTCGTTTGCTGAAAACAATGATAAATGGTACGCACGTCTTCCAACCAAAAAGAGCGGGAAAACACACATGGTACACGCGTCTACCGGAAGAACTAGAAAGAGCGGGAAAAGTGGATTACCTCGATCGATGGACCGAGTTTTCCAGAACTTTCCAATCGGAATGACACATACCATTTGTTTTTCCAACCGGAATTTCCGGTTTTTCCGGAAATGGAAAGATCCCCTCTTCCTCCCACTTTTCATTCGTCCATCGACCCTTTCGTTCATCCATTCTATTCATATATCCCTCCGTCAATCAATCCACCCAATCCAATCTATCCGTTTATCCATCCTCATCCATCCATTTTTCCTCCATCCCATCCATCCATATTCATTCATTATTTTATTGATTATCTACTTATTTCTTTTATTTCATTTTTCATTTTCCCCACATCTAGATCCTGTTACCAAGAAAAGACATCGGAACATACAAAGGCTGCCCAAAACCACGAAAGAAAAGAGAAAAAGAAAAAGAAAAAGAGAAGGAGAGAGAAAAAGAAGTAGTTCTTGACCTATCAGCGATAGATGACTACATCGGCAGAGATCCGCTCCACCAGATAGCGCAGTTCAAAGATGCCGAGCTAAAAGAGGTCGAAACAATACAGAAACTACGTAAACAACACATCGCAAGATTACAGGAGGAAGAAGCCAAGCGCAAAGCTGGGGAAATCGTCGACGGGCAGTATTGTATTTGTCGACGCGGACCCGAAGGCTTTATGTTAATGTGCGAGCTCTGTAAAGAGTGGTTCCACGGTTCCTGTGTGCCACTGCCTCGAACACAAAGCGGAAAAACCGTCGGCAAAGGATCGGCTGGCATTGAAGCCGCAAAAGAACTTAAATATCTATGTCCTCTGTGTCTGCGCTCGAGACGACCACGCCTAGAGACTATTCTTTCCCTCCTTGTGTCTCTGCAAAAGCTACCCGTGCGTCTCCCAGAGGGAGAAGCGCTACAGTTCTTGACGGAGCGAGCCATGAGCTGGCAGGACCGTGCGCGCCAGTTTTTAGCCGACCCGGAAGTGTCTAAGATATTAAGCTCGTTGAATAAACCAGAAGCGCAGATCGTGCAAAGCGTTTCAGCTGAGAATCTGTCCGCTTCTGCTGCACTGCTACGGCTGGCGAACATCGCTACTGATCTCCCCGCAGCGGTGGCTTCAGCAGAAAACGCTACTACTGGTACCGCTAGTTCATTTACACCTACTGCACCAGCTAATGCACGGAAACCTGGGATCTTGCTATCAGACGAGAAGAGAGGCGCTCTGGAGGATCTTATGATGGAAGGTGATCTGCTAGAGGTTACTCTAGACGAAACTGATCAACTGTGGAAGAGTTTACGTACTCAACGATCCTTTGAAGAAAAGGAAAGAAAGGTTAGTGTTCGTTAAAAATGGCGTCCAACTACATTTGGTATTGAATTAGAGCAGTTTGCATTCTAGAGCAGACTTCGTAGGACTGTGAAAAGCTCGCGGTACGATTGGTGCCGTAAGCGTGTCTTGCCGCGACCGTGATGTTTACTAGAATTCTGACGTGCCTTGACCGCGTCACTACCGTGTTCATGCCGCGAGCTTATGCACAGTCATACGAAATCTGCTTTAATGGGAAACGTACCCTACTGACTTACAAAACATACGCGGTACGGTATGCCGTGACACTGAAATGGCTTCCCATGGACATTATGGAATTGAATTAGAGGTTTTGATATAAGCTGAAAACGCACGGTATGGACTGACAGCACATACACAATACGGTATGCAGTAACACTGAAATGACCTTCCCATGGGCATTTTGGGATTAAGTCAAAGCGGTTTTCGTATGAGTGGGAGTAACGTAAGGTATTGACCTAAAGTTTTGTGCACGATACAGTATGTAATAACACTGAAATGCTTTTCCGACGCGTAGTTACGGTCACGGTAAAGTACGGTACTAGGCCTACAGTACGACTACGAATTTGTCGTATTGTTTCACACACATACAAAAACGCTCTAATTAAACCGTTTGGATAGTAAATAATTTCTGCATCGTTTTATTTCACTTATCGACTCTTCCTTTCATAGGTATTCGATGTCAAACAAGACAAAGAAAAAGTCAAAAGAAAACGAAAAAAGAAAGACGAAGATGACAAGAACAAACCAACTAGACGTTCCTCCACTTCGTCTGGAACATCCAACACAGAAGCTCCCAAGAAACGTCAGAGAAAAACCAAATCAAATCGCGAACAAGTCATAAACGTGGATGATGATGACGATGATGAAATCTGCGCATCAAAATCTTGTACGCGACCTTCAGGTGACGAGGTTGGCTGGGTTCAGTGTGATGTTTGTGAACAATGGTTTCATTTGGTGTGCATAGGATTGACCTCAGAAAAAGCTGAAGCCCTTGATTCGTACAAATGTACCCTGTGTTCAGCTCCTGTTGTTAACATCTCAAGTACCAAAGGACCTTCACCAGAATCCCCAGACTCGGTGAACGTTGATGTAGACAGCACCACACCTTGCGGGAATTCACCATGTGCATCACCTTCACAATCTACAGTAGATGAAAAAGCAAGAGATTTGGTCCAAGAAAATCACACACAGATGATGCCAGAACCAATGGGTACTGAGAGCAGTGATGTACAATGCAAGACGGCCATACCTGTAGAAATCAGAGAAAACTTGGTCATTCAAGTGCATGTTGACTTATGATGCATTGCCACTAGAATCACACTGCAATCTGAATGAATCTAATCCCATCCAGTTGTTGAAGGATGTTTTGTGTCTTCTGGAGACATGACAGCTCATGGTCCATTTTTGTACATATTAAGAATAATAGCAATCCCTCAGAAATGCAGTCACATCTGAAGGAAGGTAGAAAAATATACCATGACAATACTTTAGAATGTCTTGATAATCAAGAGATTATTGCCCTTTTTCATGTGCGATTTTCATGTGCAATTTTCATGTTTCTATAATTAATCGTGATAATTACACTTGTACATATATTTTTGCGCTTAAAAATGTTAATTTTTTCATACAGGGTAGTTGGATCAGTATTGCTAAATCCCTAATTTCCTGCTGGATCTTATTTAAGAATACTCTCTTTTCCATGGTCTTCACTGTGTACCAATCTAGATCAGCAGAAAAGATGGCTAAAAAGGTGTTTCGAAAATGCTAGGCTTTTGTTTAAGTGTAGACACACAAAAAACAGCTTGCTTTAAACAAATTTTTGATTCATGTTTAGAAATGAAAACGTAGCTGAAAATGCAAGTTTTCAAGCTGGCCTCCAAGTATTATCTCTGTGGTGTCCCTTTTGTTGTTTTAATGTTACAAAAGTGGACAAGAACAACCATTCAATACTATGTAACTTGTTCTAGAATGTGTGGTTAAAGTTTTTTAGCGTAGTTCGTTTATGAATGTGTAGTCAGTAGCATGTGGTCTTGGAGATATAGTTTTGTGTGAATATTTCTGCTTTTGATTCAGCATGGAACCATTTGTAATGTCAAAATTTCACACATCTGCCAGTGAAAATATTTGATGCACCTGATTCTGAAATATCATTTCATGCATCAAAAACCTCTGCAATTGCTAACAATATTGCTGGCAATGTTCCACGGACCTCAAGGAATGCCATTACTCTGCATTTTTGTCTGTGTTAGGGCTATTCAACTTAAAGCAGCCTCTCAAAAAGCCTGTATACAGCTGCTTCTGGCTGTCAGTGAACCTATTGCTAAGGTGTTTTTCAGTCCATTCAGTGAGAGCCTGAAAAAAGGGGGCTGGACCTGAACTACTTTAAATTAGTATTGTACAAGCGGAAAAAATACAGGCAAAATTACAGTTGAAAAGAATCAAAAGCTACTTTAAGGTTTGGCTGCAGCTACCTCTTGCTGTGACAAGTTAATGAAATTTTCTGCATCACTGTCATTGAAATTCTCCACTTGTACAAAATCTGCTTGATCTTAAATTTATAAAACCCTTAGATGTTTCCAACTGATAGTTATTCTCCATTGTTATATATATACTGCAAGCATACATTATCAATTTATTTATGCATCATATTAATTGATGACTTTTCTGTACATAAACATGTTGCCTCCTGAATGCACGTAAACATGAGAACTTTTTTCAATCACAAAAAAAAAAAAACCAGTTAAATCTCTAAATTTGGAAAAATTAATTTAAATATAATGGGATTGTTCTACTTTTTTAGTATTAGTGTTAAAAGCTGCACTTGCTAGTTCAGAATTCTTCAAGACTGTCAGTTTGTCAGTAAGGATAGCAGAATACTACATTGGCTGCCTTGGAGAGTAGATAAATTTAGAATACTTTTAGCATTCTTAGAACTAGCTTTAAGGCTTTCAAGAAATAATTTTTTCCTAAATTGCAAATCCCAACAGTGCATACCATATATCTGTGAAAAACTTTGTAAGAAATTGCACAAATTCGCACAAATTAGTAAGTTCAGTAAAGATTTATTATTACAAAGGCTAAAAAAGCATGCAACAGTTTGCACTATTTAGCACTAATTAAACAATAGAATTAGCATAATTTAGCACTTTTTAGTCTTTTATGTTGCATGCTTTTAGTGTTTGCATTCTCTATATAAAACTTTGCACTGATTTGTGCAATTTTGTCAGTTAACTTTTTCATGGATATATATGGTATGCACTCTAGTGAATGATTAGATACCTTGTACATTTGACATAGTTGATGACTAGGTAATTACCAAGACTTTAATTGATTTCTAATTATTTCCTGTTCAAAGGACTTCCTTTAATAACTTGGTCCATTTATTGCAAAGTTAAGACTTGATCCTGTACCCTTTTATACATCACTGATTTATTTTTTGCAACTTAGTGTTAACAGCATTATGAACCACCTTTAGTTGTTTAAGTCATTCAATTTGATTATTATTTAAGGTATTGCCAAGAAAATCATGTCATTCATAGCAAATAAACTACATTTGAAAACACTTTTGTGGTGTTTGTTGTACAGACCTCTTGCCCCTAAAGTCCTAGTCTTACTATTGTTATTTTATCTGGATTTCATAAATGAAGAATGCAGGCCATATATCATTGAAACAAAACTAAAGATGTACATTGTCAAATTAGTGGATATCACAGGAGCAGAACAGTGAGAACAAAAGCAACATGCCTCTAGTGACCTTTGTGTTTGTGTGTGGTTCATCCATAAGTGAATTCTTAGAGTGATTTTCCTTCGACCGTGAAAGAAAAAATGACTATATAGTTTGTACTAGTTGATAAAGAACAAAAGAAAACAATAAGTTTAGAGTCTGCTACTAACTATTAGTTTGCCTATTCTTTCATGGTCGAAGGAAAATCACTCAAGTCAATAATTAAATAGTTGATAACTAAATACTAGAGTGGTTTTCATTAACCCGCGAAATACACTTGAGCATATTATGCTTTATTTCACTTTGGTTCTTTTGTTTTTTATTGTCTTATCTTACACTCTAATTAGTACACTTTGTTTCATGGGTTAATGAAAACTACTCTAGTTAGATAGACAATAAAAAAACAAAAGAACCGAAGTGAAATAAAGTGTATTTCGTGGGTTAATGAAAACCACTCTAGTAGACCCTAGTTCCATTGTTTTCTTGTGTGTATATTTGACTATTAGACTATTAGTTTTTATTTCATGGGTTTATGAAAACCACTCTAATATGCTCTAAATAGTGTTTCATGGATATATGGGACAGTATGGCAGTAATCAGGTTTAAAATTTTATGAATGTGACTATGGCCCCAAATTTTAATTAATCATGGGCCATTGTTGAGTGCAATGGG
>JAAAQI020133708.1:0-13148 GCA_011800005.2 Stichodactyla mertensii | reverse complement strand
TTGATCACCCAAATAATTAAACACTACCATTATCAATTTTCTTTCTTTCTTTCTTTCTTTCTTTCTTTCTTTCTTTCATTTTTAATGGCAGAAAACGGGATCTAAGACAAAGAAAATAAAGTGAGTAAATACGTAAATGGTTTAAAACTGAAAGTACGTGAGAGTAAAAATGAGTAAGAGAAAAACGTTTCAATAAACTGGAATTATGCCGAAGAAAATTATAGCTCGAGGATAAAATCATGGTTCCTGTGTCACTCCAGGGTTATGAGAGAAACTTTGAATAGAATTATTGACGTAAATCGTCATTCTCTCAAACTGTGCTTTTTAAAAAATTAGATACTTCCGATGCATGGGAGCCAGCAAAGAACTGGTCAATAAGCGCTTCAAGATTGGGCTTACACTCAATGTGGGTATTTTATCGAATTTTTTCGGGTCTTAAGATACAATTTGAGGTTACTCTGAACCTGACTTCGCCTTATCAAGAGATTGTATCGTTTTGTAAATCAGAAAACGTTTCGGCAATAAAAACACTGAAGAAATTCGGTCAAAAATTGATAAAGTCGTTAAAATTTCAAAACCAAGTCGTTGTTTTGCCATGGATAATCATTTAATTTTCTAAAAAGGACAAAAAGATGTTTTGAATGAGAAAAACGACGGTCATCTGCTTCAGCGATTCTGGGTTACAATTCGTGCTGTTTTCAGAGAATCGGCTTCTGAATCTACCGGAAACACTTTTCCGCGTTTGTCACATTGTTTTTGTTTGTATCTCAAAGAATAATGTCAACATAGGCTTGTAATCGATGTGTAAGAATAGAAGTTATTAGCGGGAGTTTACAACTTTGCGAGTTTTAATAGCTCCTAAGAACCGGAAAGTTAATAGGCTCTCCAACTAGTCTATAGCAAACTACCACGGGGATTAATCTATATTATTTAATATTGTGTTTTGAGGAAGTCTTGAAGGGCAAAGTTAATTAGAAAAACTGTTCCGCATGAACTTAGAATATTGTTTCTGAATAGAAAAGAAATATTGGTTTGATTTTTGTATTAATTGAATTACCTATCAATGAGGATCACTGATCAGAATGTCGAATATTGCTCGAAAATTCGTCTCTAAGTTTGAAGGCGTTAGTGTTTTAGATTATTAAGGCGTTTAGTTAATTACTGCTTCTGTTTTTAAGCACGCATTAAACTAATAATGTAGGGGAAAATGAATATTAGGGACTTGAAAATGATTGATTGACAAGCCTTCTTTCAAAAAGAAAAAAATAAGATGAAGCTGGCACAGATTTAGTCGTAGAGTGACTTTTAAAAGCGAATATAGACCAATTACTTTACTACAAGCAATTTAAGGCTAAAGTTCGTATCTAAGTAAAGGTTACACAGGGATTAGGGATTGAAAATATTGCGGTGTTTCCAATACACCTAAAAAAACATAATTTATAGGATGATATAGAACCTTCTAAAACGTTTGGAGATATTTCGAAAATGACAAGAAGTTGAAAACTTTTCATTAAGTTGCCAAAAAACGTAAAGCAAAAAATATAATTTGAAATAAATAGACTTAAACTTGATGTACCTTAAATTATTTATTCTACTTTTTTAACAGTGAAAACTTGTTAATTGAGAGGCTTTTGGGTATGTGTTTTTCCTATTTTCTAAAACCTTTTCTATGAAAAATAAAATCCTGTTTATCTTAACCAAGGTTGATTTCCTCAGCGTTTCAAAACAATTTCAATGGAAATGTTTATGTTTGGTACATTTTGATTGTAAAACAAGTCTTTTAAAAAGTCTTGATTGGTTTTAGATAATGTGATAAGGCAGGAAAGTACTGCTGTTGGTTACAAGACACTTAGCTGCTAAGCTAGAGACGATCAGCCCGACCGAAAATTAAGAGCGAAAAAGATGTATCTAAACTATGATAATGCACTTTGCTTGCTTAAGAGATATATTAAATATAGAACAACTTTTATGTGTTAGTTACGACGATAGTTTTGATATTTCCCCACATAAAAACACAACCAAAACAAGAAATTTAACTAGCTCTAAAATTATAAAAAATGTGGATGAAGTTTTGAATCTGGTTCAAATGGAAAAACATGTCAAGAGGACTAATTTCTTCGCAAACACGCGAGACAGATAGACTTCCCGCGTTCCCAAATTATAATTACGATGATAGTCAAACTTCCTGGAGCAGTTATTAGAAGGAATGTTTATTGCTCTGTAAACGAAAAACTCCTTAGATAACAAAGTATTTGGTTTAAAGGGGATAAATCAGAGAATTTTACTTGTGCTTTAACTCTTAGACTCGAGAACTGACTTACTTAAGGCTGTAGCAGCATCTATTTAATTTTACTTCGAGTTGGGCGTAAACGAAGTAAAAGCACAGGATTTCTTTATCTCGAGCTTACGTTTTTTTCTCTCTTTCTTTCTTTCTCTCTCTCTCTCTTTTTTTCTTTTTTCTTTTTTCTTTTTTTCTTTTCTTCTTCAAATATTTCTTAATTAAAATCTGGATATTTTAGAGGAAAGTCGGCCATAAAAGCCAGTGTCCTGAACAATGCCATTGTATAGAAGTAAATTCTTCATCCCTTATTTTTCGGCACAGATTTTATTTCATGTTTAACTTTTTTTCCACTATCATTGCTTACGGAGAATACACTCAATCATTTATTAATTACTCACCAAATCTTAAATTCAACAAAGAGTATATATAATAAAACAAAAGGAATAATGTTTCCTTTTCTCATTTTCGTTTCTCATTAATTGTAATCAAATATATTCTTTTCAGTCGTTTTCTTTAATTATTTGCTCAGGTTGGTCTTTTGTCGGTGGGTGTCAGAAAGTAAGTAAGAGTTGTCTAATACTAGTCTAGTACCTTGTATCCAAATTTTAGCAATTAAGCTCAGTATTTCTTCTCTAATGAGGGGAATTACTGTTCATACTCGTGTCACGCAGGCTTAAGCCTCAGATATCCATCCAGTCCATCGACTTCATTTCACAATATCCCTTTGAATCATCACACATTTAGTTCATACTACGTACACTCTTGAATGCTCGCTTAAAGGCTAATTTATTTGTCGTAAAAAATCTCGGTACATTTGTCGTTATTTTGATAGGAACTGGAGACAGTGTGGATTAACTGACGGCACTGAAACCTGTTTTAACTATACACTAGTATGACTAATACCATTTCAAAATCTTTGATGCACAGATCTTATAGGTAGATAGACGTGCGAATGTTTTTACTGAAATTTAGGGATTAAAAATCGATAAAGGAATAAAGAAACATATGAGTTAGGCACGGATGGTGTAACCATGTATAAACATTTCAATTAATGGGAAACTGGATATAATTGGGCGAAATGATATCGTAGACTATAATGATTTTGACTCTGGCGTAAAGCTAAGAATGAAGTTACCTTTCTTGGGATTTGATATAGAAATGGAGTGAAAAACGAAAATACAATGTTAACAAAATAGCCAAAAGAAGAGAGATTTCGAGCGGGTGAATTAAAGGAAGATAATAATTATGGAAAAAGTAAAGCAAGAAATACGGAAAAACTGCACAAAATGATTCCAGCGAAGAAGAGACGGAATACCATTTTTATTTTATTTTTATTTTTATTTTATTTTATTTTTTAAACTGTTTTGTTGTTTTAAAAAGAAAGAAAATTAAATAAAATAAAAACCAAAAAAAATATATATATATATATATCGACATTTATTATAACGATAAAATGGCGGGAAAGTACACCGCGCGCGTGCGCCGGCGGCTGCTCATAAAAAAGGCGTGATAAATATATTTAAGATATTTATTAACCTTCAAATAGTAAAAAGCCTCCGAAATTTTTCATTCTTCCGTTAAACCAATTCCTTTTTGACCTGTTTAGTGTGTCAGGAGTTATTTTTCTTGCTAAGTAAAGTTAAAAGGGCCGACCTGTGTGGTGTCGGGACATGTAGGCGAGCTTTCACTCTTTTAAAACTAAAGTAATCAGAAGTAATTTCCGTGTAAAGCTACAGACCTTAATGCCTTGTTTCAATTGTTTTCCTGCTGAAAAAATAACAGTGTCAAATCAGGGTTGATTTTTATCTAAAATCACTTGAAATTGCTCGAGGCGAATCCGCCGTTACGACAACAACCTCGGTCATGCTGGCTACACAATATTGTCGTACCAGATACCTATCGCAGAAGCTTGTTTCCGGGAGAACACAGGCTGTTGTGTTTCGATGTGTTTCAAAAAAGATAGGAAACTATTTAGGACGTGTAATTATCGTTTTGGGTAAATGGAATCAGGAATATCTCGTTTAATCGTAAATAAACAAGTCAAAGAAAATCCCCGGTTAGTGTTTTTTAATTATGTAAAGATATCGAGGGGAAATCGTTTATCGCAAAGTAAAGGTTAATTGGTATACAAAAATAAAATGAATACAATACAGTCTTAATCTTTTTAGAAGAAAATTTGAGATTTTTCGCTGGTGTAGCGGAAGAAAAATGATTAGTTTTTAAAAATGGAAGAAGATTAAAAGAGAGAGAAAAGAAAGAAGAAAGGAGTAAAGAAGAAAGAGAAATGGAAAAAGGGAGGAAGGACTCGGAGCAAAAATGGACAAGAAAGAAAAAGTAAGAAGAAGGGAGAGAAAGTATGAGAGAAAGAGGGAAGACAGTGAAAGAAAACTGGTAAGAGGGAGAAAAATGAAAATGGTATAGAAAGAAAGAGAAAAAATCAAAATTACTTAAGATGGAAGAAATGATTTAAACTTAATAATTACGTGTTTGTGAATCTCTACGATAAAAAAAAGCCTAAAATGCCAACTCTCTAGGAAAATATTTGATGACTAGCTCGATCAAATCTGCGCAGGCCATGTCAAGATGACAAGCAACGGGATAATCATTTAATCAGTTTGTCTTTGAACTTCAGAATGTGAAGTGTGTTGTAGCTATTGTACCACTAGCGTTTTTCTTATCTATACACAATTAATTTCAAGCTATGGTTGTTTTTTTAATTGGATTACGGTTTCTCATTTGATTTTTATTTTGTGGATATCCGTAAAAATCTATTAGTTTCTCGTCATAGATTCCTTTCTTTCTTTCCCTCTCTCTCTCATTCACTCTTTCTTTCTTTCTTTCTCTCTCTCTCTCTTTCTCTCTTTCTCTCTTTCTTGAAGTCCTTAATCAATTTCATTTCATTCCTTTTGTCGTTTATTCATCCATCCATCCATTCATTCATTCTCGCCTTCATCATCTCTTTCCTTCATTCCTCTTTTCATTCTGTCATTCCGCCCACTTACTGATCCCTCTTCCATTTCAAATTCAAAACTTCTTGATTACAACCAACTGTTTTCGCACCATTTTCATCATTTCCTATCTTCCTGTTTCGTACCTTTTTGACCTGATATTTTCAGCGGGGCCGGTTTCTTTTACATTTTAAGTAATTTTTCTAAGTATAACAAATTATCGTGTACCGCAAAAAGTCAATTATTTCCCCAGTTTCTTGATAATAAAAACCTTGAAAAAAAGCTTAAAACAACAAAGGAAATCGGTGGAATCAAAGCTTCAACAAAGTCGGTTTGAAACCAATATTTCACAATCCTAATTATAGTATCCTATACCAAGATTAAAGGGCAAAATCGGATTCCTGATGCCTTGTTTGATGATATAAAAACCACCGATTGATTTCCAAAGAAATCTTTTGTTCTCTAGGATAAATAATCAAAAAGTAAAGCGGTTTTTATCTTTTAGTTTGTCAACTCTTAATGGCTTTGTTAGAAGCTGGAAGTCCATGTCAGGTTCGTCAGTATACACATCCCTTGACCTTAAACTCAAACAGTGAGAACGTCATTGTTCTAGAGATTCCGGTCTGATATTTTTATCCAGTGATTGATAATTCCAAGGAAAATAACATCACATTCATGGAAAAAGACACTAGATTTCGTACGAGCATCGAGTGAAACGTGCGGAATGACATTCAAATGGCTTCCACTCTGAACCAATCAAAATGCATGAAGATTTGCGCTATTCAATCGCGGTGCTTGAATACTTGTGGAAACCATGCGAGTGCTAGTCTCGATGCGACACGCGCGATGCGTCCTCTGTCGTGCAAAAACTGCTCTAATTTGGTTTATTTGCGAATAAATTAAATGATATACTACGTATTGTTGGTGTTTCTCAGTACCTCGGTATTCCTGAAGCTGGAGGAAAGGGAGCAGGCTTTAGAGCAAAATCCCCTGGATGAGAAGTCGTTTCGTTTTATTGAAATGCGTTTTTTTTTAATCAGTGCAAATCCAGTTGATCACAAACGTATCTTTTTTGGGGTGGGGGGTGGGGTTGCGCAGAAAGGGAGACAGCAGTGTTCAACACTGAGATCAATCATATCTGTCATATCAATCATATCAATCACTGAAACCAATCGTACAGCATTTAGTTCTGTGGAAATAAAGTCCTAGTGAAACTAAGCACCGCTAAAGCTGATATTCCGCGCGGAGATTGACTTGAAACAAATCAAGAAGCTAGTCAATTCGTGTATAGCTTTTTCTGGATGTGTAATGCTGGCTGCATCATCCTGCAACCCATATAATTCCAGCCTCTAAGCCCCTTCCCCTTCTACTCACCCCACAATGCCACGCCCAATATACCCTCTTCACATTATAATAGTAGGAAGTTTGCATGATGGCGTCATTTGACTACCACTACCAGAATGCTTTGGGTGGCTTCTATTGTCAGGCACATTTGACCAACTTTCCCTTTATTCGTAGGAGAGTAGAAAAATCTGAATAACAAAGCATTTTGACAAAGCATTCTGGTAGTGATAGTAAAATGAAAATCATGAAAACGCTCCCTTTGCACAGAAACAGAATACGGAAATCACTTCGATGAAATGCTGTATTACTTCAAAATTTATTTTCTTGAGAAAATAAAACAATCAAGAATTATTCAGTCTTGTCTTTACTGTGGCTGATTTTCTTGGGGGTGGCCAAAATGTGCACTGCCCAGAAAGTCACACAAAGAAAGTGCGCGAGCTGCTTGATAAATATGAACTGGGACAATAAGCTTTGGCTGCAAGGAAGATTCAGTCAGAGTATTTAGCGACGATGCTTTGCGCAACAAATTCTCCATAAATTTAATTGCTATTTTTAACAAAATGCTCTCAACTGCATGCACCTCTACGCCTTGGATTATGACAGGTCTCAGGCTGATTCCAATGTCATTACAGATATCTTTAATCCACTGCTGTTCTGGTGTGACAGGAATAGACAAGAGTCCTGACATTTCATTGGTAACGCAAGATGGTTTCTTGGTTGTGGAAATAGTACCAACAACATCAATTTCAACATCGTCTTCATCCTTGTCCCTCTGGCTTGAAACTTCGTTGCAAAATTTTTCTTTTTCTTCCATTTCGTTCAGAATTTCGTGGACGGGGGTCAATGAGTTCAAATTCATTTTTGAAAGCTTTGAGCATTCTTCACCAGTACATGGGTGACACACTACTCGAGTATCTAATCCCTCCCTTGTTTCTTGTTCAATTATTTTACCACAAATTTTGCAATACTCTACCCCAGCATCCATCACAAGGTTCTCCTGTGGAGAGTATCCAAATCTTCTACACCAAATCATCACGCCTTTCGTCGTTATTTTGGTACTTCCCGCGCATTTGTTTAACTTTGAACAAATTTTAACAGCTTGTTGCCATTCTGCAGCTCTTCTCTTACCAATGTTCCATGATAAGAACTGTTCAGCAGATCGAGCACTAAAAGGAAGATTCACAACATCTTTATTTGGTGTAATGAGAGGGACTTGCTGAGCAATACTATGCAGAAGATCCTCTAGTCCATCCTCCAGAGGAAAGCTCCCTTTTGGTGCAAGGACAGGGCTTGGACATCTTGAATTCATTCTGCTTCCTGCTGGTGTGGATGCAATAGAGGACATAGGAGTGTCTAATCTTGGCCTCTTTAAGGCTAAACCAACATGGAATTGTCCTGTCTCAAAACTGGACAAACCTGTTGCATTGGCTTGACTTTCTCTTTTTGATTTCAAAATTCCTGGATTTGTATTAATATTAATTTTTGAAGTCATATCATTAACAGGCTCAGTCTCTTGGGTAACCTCCAAAGGCACAGGGATCCCAAGATCCTCAAATGTCTTTCTATCAATCTCTAGATCCACAACAGTCTCAGCTCCAAGGGTTTGTAAACCAGTATAGGTCTTGTCAAGCTTCAGCTCATGAATTATATCAACCCTCTTATTTCTAGCACCCATAAAATGTAGCTGGACCCTGATTGGGAACTCACCCCATCCCCGCCTTGTCAAGTGAAATGGTGGCCTACTGACCTCTATGATGTCATTAGGGCGATAACTGGGGTGAAGAAAGAACCATACCTTCTGTATATAGGTGTCAATATGAGGATCGTCAGGGGGGCCACGCACATACACCATCCATTTATGAGTTGATTTGTCATACTCTTCTCGTTTTTCTGGAGCAACATATTTTGAAGTGTTCCCAATGATGACTCTTTTCTTCACATAAAATCTAGAGCCTGAACCAGAAGCATTACTTTGAGATGAAACATCTTTGAAAGCACTTGCATGGATTCCCTTCAAGTTTGAGGTGCCACTTGATTGCTTTTCTTGTTCATTTGTTAAGGTTCCATGTGAACTCAATACACTCAATGGGCTTTTCTGTTTGGTTTGAGTATCAACTAATTCAGAACCTGTTTGCAATGAAGCACTCAATTGGGTTCCACTGGCATTTGAATGGATTCCTTCTGTAGCTGAATTCCCAATTAAATGGTTTCTAATTGAATGTTCTGATGCTAAGGTTTCCTGAGATATATTACCAATCTTTATTGTAGTTCTGCTACCTCTGGTAGAGCTGGCTAGGATAGGATTACTTGTAGAGTCAATTGCTGCACCTGATTGGCTTAAACTTCTAGACAATGACAGCACATTGGCTTTAACTAAATGTAACCTTGAAGCATTTTCTGATTCACCATTAGTAATTCCCAACTTAGTTGAACTTGAGGAATTTTCAGTGGATTCACTGCTGTGAGCTGAAGATGTAGGCTTACCTGAAACCACATTTAAAGATTCTTCATGTCCAGTGTTTGTTGGCTTTAAAGACAGAGACAAAGTAGAAAGATTACTTTTTGTTTCCACTGAAGGTAAGAGTTTCTCACTTCCAGGACTTTTTTCATTTAATAAGCTAGCAGAGCTTAGATACAAACTTTTATGAGGTTTAACAGCCTTTGTTGCCGAATTGTATCTTGCACATTCTCTTCTTGAACGTCTAGGTTTGTCCCATGTACTTCTACTAAACGTCCTGGTCAAGTTGTCATCTTTAAAACCTTGAGACATGCCATAATATCTCGCTAGAACACAAGCCCTTAGTCTATCAAGAGCAGATTTACTTTGACGAATTCTCTGGTCTATAGTCTCTATTTCTTGTTCTTTTAAGTGCGTTTCAAAAGCGAATTGTTTGCGAACAATATTTTGGATCTTCTGTATTGCATTTTCTTTGGCATCTTGTTGCTGTTCACTTAACGAAGCTTTGCTTTGCAGTTTTGCTGGCAGAGCTGAAGCATAGTCTGGATCAACAGTTTCTGCTATATCTTGGCGGTTCTCTGTTTCAATTTCTTCGTTATTTTCGGTATTTTCTAAGCCAGAAAAATCCATTTTTGGAGCAAAAATTTCACGTTCACAAGATTTTCAAACCTGCACGTGTTTACTAGCTCATGCGCATGCTCAACGAACCGCTGACTATCGCAGGGGTTGGGGGTGGGTTGAATATGATTTACCCTTTTTGAAAATTATATTATTTTGTTAAACAAAGAAGGACAAAAAGTATTATTCATTTTCGTAATTGATGAAATTTGCTTGTTTTCTTGGCAATTAAATCCTTAGAAAACTAAAGAGACAATTGCAATCACTATGCATTTTTACGTCACACCCACCCCTCCCCTAGAAATTCTAAAGTGACATTTAGAGGAAAACAAAAATGGCGGCCAACTCGAATAAAACTTTTCCAGCTCTGCAAATGTTGCTTAAAATATTTTCGTTTGCGTCTCTCAACGATGAAAATCTTCTATGGAACTAGAGCCAGGAGATATATTAGAAGGAAGTGAGGAAAAATGGGAAGTTTTGCGCTTTCTTGGCAAAGGAAAATGTTGTACTGTCTTTGAAGCACGTCAAGATGGACGAGGGACGTGCAAAGCCAAGCGAGCTGCTCTGAAATTCTATAAGAAGGAAGATAAATATACCAGTGCAGGGATGAATGAAGCTCGAATACTTCAAAAGATTCATTCAGGAGTTGATAGTTCTTCGCCTGGAAAACTTTTCATTGGTACATCATTGCAAAAATTATAAAATATAAGCTTAAGCACTTAGTTTATAGTATTCTGGTAAAATAAGTTAAAATAATGTATATGCAATTTAATTTTCGTTTTGGAAAATACTAGCATAAAATTTTTTCGTGATTGAGTGAGGAAGTGAGTGAAAGAAAGAAAGAATGAATGAATGAATTATGAATGCATGCAAAAGTGGGAATGAATGCTCTTTATTAAAACTCTTTCTACTCCAAGGATACCCTGGGTATCTGGTACCCAGGGTACTCCAAGGAAGTTCCCCAAAGAAAATACTATGATGGAATCCTCTCAAACTGTCTCCACCCCATTCAAAATTCCAATATACTTCAATGACAAGCATCTAAGTTTCCCACAGGGGGATACAGGATTTTTTGAGGAGACATGCACCATTTGTGCTTGGAATGAGTGACTGTAAATTGCTTATCTCAGGGGGATGCACACACCCTTCCCCTAGATCCACCTTGATTTACTAATTTTTTAATCATTTATCCATTAGCTCAGCTGCTTGACGTCTTCTACTGTGATGGCTACCTTTGTTTACTCAGTTCACTATTATCATGTAATCTGCATCACATACTCACCAAAAATGGCTGGGCTAATGGTCTACCCATGTATGTGGTACAGAAATGCTGCAAAGATTTGATCTGTGGATTAGAATACCTCAGTCAAAAGGGTATCGTCCATGCTGATATAAAACCTACAAACATTATGTGGAATGCTGACTATGAAGTCTTCCAGTTTGTTGATTTTGGACTCAGTTTTATAGAGGGAAAACAGGTATTCAAAATGCACTTTTCAGACTAGTTATTTTATTGGCATCACCAATACTGATTTAGTTCCTGATTTTATGTAATACAGCCAGCGCAACAAGTTCAAAGCCCTGGGTTCCAAGCTCCTGAAGTCCAGGAATGGAATAAAATTGTCATCATTGCTTCACCAGTGAAAGAGGTATGTTCTTCCTCAGCTTGACAGAAATCATCATCACCCCTTGACACCACACACACAGAAACACACCATCACCACCACCTTTATCACCATCCATGATGATGTCTCACAATATAGAATACCATGCAAGGTGTTTCTTTTTTTGCCTAGGTGAAAATGTGTAGCAGTGCCTGTGACACCTGGAGTATGGCATGTGTAGTCTTTCTTGTCCTTACTGGTCAGATGTTATTCCAGGCTGAGAGTCAACTACCCCTAACTTGTCATGAATGTCATCAGGTATAGCAGCTTGCATATCAATTTAGGGGACCAGGGTGTGATAGGAGGGGGGTGATGGCCCTCATTCCTCTCCCCTCCCCTCCCCTCTCCTTCCAGTCCCTTCACATTGTTACTCAAGCTGTCACTAGCCACAATTCTAAATGTTTCATAGTTAAGTAGGAAACAAGGTTTGATTGTTATTAATTTTATTTTGTTCTTTCTTTCTTTCTTTCTTTCCTTCTCTCTTGTGTTTCTTTTCTAAGGGAGATTCAGTGAATTGCATTCACAGTGAAATGGTTAAAAATAAGTTACTTCAACATTCATCCAAAAATCAGGATTTGTGTTTCAAAGAGCAGCTTAAATCCTTAACTGATCTCTTGCCAAGGTAAACATACGATCATTTGTAATATAGAAAAAAATATTTTGCATTAGTTAGGTACCGTTTCCTCTCAGCTCTGTACTGTTACTTCACCTGCAGTTCTCCCCTATCCTGTGTAGCAGCCCTTTGTTGGGATCCCTGGGTTTTGGGGAGAGGGGGACTGGGGAGGGAAAGGGAGTCCCTCCCTCTCCTCAAAACCCCAGGGATCCCAACAAAGGGCCGCTACGCAGGCTAGTTCTTCCCCCTCTCTCCAGTTCCTTATAAAATGGACAGCAGAGCAATTCTGAAAGTTGGAGGGGTGCTAGCTTAGTAAACCCTCATTGTAGAGCAGATATGCCATGCCTTCAGCCTCCCAACCTCTCCAATCCCAGCCCCCCTGTGTCTGCTGTCCATGATTAATCATGCTAATAATGAATGTGATAACATGCATGATCTTTTAAGCTATTGCAAATTTGGAGTAAACCCTTCTATACTAAATGCTCTATAATGAGTGACCGTTATGACCAAAACTAAGGGCTCATCATATAATAAGTCCTCTCTCCAGTTGCTTCTAAATGAATCGCATATATTAATCAGGGACCCTAGACTAGAGGGGCTGGGGGCTATAAACCCCACCAATAACTTTGCCGCCATTTTGAATTTTGAATTACTTATTTACTATTGACATAGAAACACTAAGTTATCCGGGTCTTTTCGGTAATGCAATAAATATGTTTCAAATGCCCCTCAAAAGACTACAAATCGTATTTCAAAGGATCTCGATTTCAAAATTGAGCTGCTCAGCTGCTAGCTGCTCCCGCCATCGCTGGTCGTTAACCATCTCTCCCCCACCCCACCCCAATAAAACTTACGCTGCGCGGTCCCTCTAAACGCGTCCGAAGAAAGCAATATTCTAAAGGAAGAAGACATTCAAGGAGCAAAAATTTCTAGAGAGTGAATAGAGCAGGGTAGTGTGGTTCAGTAAATGGCTATTGTGCAGAGGAGCACAAAACTTCAGGCAAAGGATTGTCTTGATTGCCATTTAAAATTACACGCAAAAAAGAAAGAGTGAAAAAAGAAAAGAAAAGAAAAAATAAAGAACTGAAAATGTGACGCTTTCGGGATTCGAACCCGGGTCTGCCACGGTAATTTATGTAAAAAAATAACCATACCCCCGAGACATTCCCTTGAAAGCTGAGGCGCAGTATGGATTTCCGAGCTTGACCGGCGATGAAGTGCC
>JAAAQI020133697.1:0-11034 GCA_011800005.2 Stichodactyla mertensii | reverse complement strand
TTTTGTTCCTTCTCTTTTTGTTCCTTCTCTTTTTGTTCCTTCTCTTTTTGTTCCTTCTCTTTTTGTTCCTTCTCTTTTTGTTCCTTCTCTTTGTCGGCTAGCATAATTCGTCGAAATCTTCTCCTAGCAGATTGACTTCGTATCTTTTCTTTAATATCGAAATAAGGATCTCCCGAATAGTTCTTTCCTCGTAGTTCCAAGATGTCTTCATAAACCCATTCAGTATTGATTTTCTTTCTCAAAGTTCCTGCAGAAGCTGACCTTTGGAATACTTTGTTGTGTTGTCTTGTTTCCTCTTCGTTATCCGCCAGTTGTTTTCGTTGGCTGCTGCTGTCTTTCTTTAGAATAAATTCCATAAGATTACGTCGTTGTTTCTCAGTGATTTCCTCCGATTTATCGGGCAGAACGCCTTTTTCAACACCTTCGTAGCCATACAAGGTGTCTTTACCGAAGGACCGCAAGAAGTGATTACGTCCAAGAGTGCTGAGCTGTTGTTCTACTGCCATCATTGATGTTAAAGGTAATAGACCAGAGTTCATGTAGGCAACAGACGATTTCTTCCTTCTAACACCTGGAGCTGAGCTTATAGACAGTCGATGTCCCATAATTGTCCTACTCGGTCTCCTAAGGTTCTGTTTTTCTCCAGCCATGAGTCCATTGTTCGCATCACTAAAAGTAACTTTTTTAGAGGTCATAGCTCGCCACAGTATGAACAAATTCTCACATAAAAGAATTCTACTTCCTGTAGTTTTTCTTTGAGTTTACAATTTGGGATAAAGAAGACGTCCTGAGAATGCTTTTAGCGGATTTTCGTAATTATAACTAAACAAACTTGACATGCAAACATGCGTAAACATCAATTATAAAGCAATTCAATTCACTTGGCTTGGTCAATAAAAATTAGTCTTTCGTCAGTTGCTTCCATCCTTATGGCCATAAACACTGATAAAGATATACTTAATTCGATCTCAATCCACAGAATAAAGGATTCAGCAAGATTTAGACAGACTAGCTTTGTTGTCGTCGAAATAACATGGCAACCAAAACATATTGTGTTCCTTCGTGTGAAGTGAAGGCCGTTCTTTTGTTAGCTTGACGACCAGCAATCAAATATAATCAGACGCTCAAGGGCTTATGGTTATTGTTTACAGACTCTACAGTGGATTAAGATCTAGTGTTTGTATATAAGCCTGGCAAAGCTGTTTTATCGTCTGCACAAATAATGTCTAAACTAATACAAAGTTTGTCTGTTGTGAATACAAACAGTAAACCTTCTTTTGCTAGTCATGATCCTTGATATTCAATATGGAAAAACATCTTGTTCAATGATTTTTCGATTGTTTTTAATAGTTATTTCATGGATAATTAGATAGATTTTCCTTTTGAAAATATGCCACATAACAATTTTTCTAATCCATATTATAAAAATTAACAAAAGGAACCTAGCATGGACTCCCTGGATTAAACCAAGGGCATCAAACTCAGTCGAGGTGATAAGCATGCTAAGAGCAATGAAAATTCGATTTTTTAAATTTTTGGTCCAGAGAGTACATATCTGTGGGTAAGTAGACATGGTGGGTTTTATTTCTTCAAAAATTTTTTTGACTCCGAGAAAAATCGAAAAGCACCTCACACCGATCGTGACCCCGCGAAGACACGAAATGAAAGTGGGTTTTTCAGTCTCTTTGCTCTTGCCGTGAGAAGACGCAAAAGGTTTCATGTGTTATTGGAATTCAGATATTAAATCTATAGATATTTAGTCACTTTTTAAGACCATTAGCTTTTTGGTAGCTTTATTTTCAAAGTCACGAGAGGTCAGTTAAAAGTACCTTATTTTCCAGTTTAGAAAATGCATGTGGTTTTAGAACCCTTTTTCGAAAATAAATACCCTAAAATAAATAAGTCTTGATCTAAAAGATATATGAGAATCAGCTTGGGGAAATTGCTCACGGCTTTTACGCCATGCTCTTTAGCGAATATTTAACTACTATACATTTATTTAGTTTTTCATGAATAGGAAATTCCCCTACTTTATAGTCTCAGTGACCTTTGTATCCGTGGGTTCCAGTATGTTTTGGCGTAGTTATAAGTAGTAATGTATCTGGTGGTTTATCTTCAGCTGCTTAGATTGCATTAGGCCCACTTTACAAGGAGGGAGGGTATCCCTAGCACTAGGGTTACCCTAGTAATAGGACTACCCTAGCTTCTATACGTTTTCTCTTATTTATTCTAACGCCTTTACAAGCGCACCCGGGTTACCCTAGTGCTAGGGTTACCCTGTCTGTTTGATAGGGAAGACCTGCCCGGGTTAAGATTTCCCCTTGTAAAGTCGTTAGCTAGGGATAACCCGCCTTATTCTCGGGACAAATTTTACTAGTTCTCAGACCTCCTGTAGCAACAAATCAAATGGCGGAACAAGGTTTACCCCAGGCACTAGGGTTACCCGGCCCTATCTATATTTTTTCATTGTAAAGCCGGGCTATCTACTGACCCTAGCTGGCAGGTAACCCTAATACTAGGGTTACCCTCCCTCCTTGTAAAGCGGGCCTTAGTTAGAATATATGAACATCCTCGTTAGGCTTTGCCTTATTCCTTTCACTTGCACAGTTCTAAAAAGATATAATCGTTTCAAAAGTGTAGGATTAACTAGGGATATCGAAAATGCAAAAGGTTATTGCAACGTGTTGTTTAGCCTTGGCATTTCTTGAGTAATGCATCAGCCGACCTCTATTTTGTTAGCAACCCTTCCGGTGATTGACATATATATTGTTTTTATTTAACCAATCACGTTGGAAAAGGCGCCGTCCAGCCTGATTGAGTTCCCCAAAACACGGTCGTGTTGTGTGGTCTGTCTGGCGAAGCCATTATGCTAAAGGTGCAGTGTTACACTAATTTTGTTGCCGCAACCATTGCGAGAAGTAGAACTCAGCTAAACACTTTTGGTATGTTAAACTAGGCAATGTGTCGTGCAACTTGTGCAACAAAATTGCGAGACAAGTTGCTCAGGGAAAATTACCCAGTGTAACAGCACCTTAAGAATAAATCCACGGAGTAGAATTAGTTAGTAACAGCCAGTTGAAGTGATCATTGTGATAGTTTTCGGGTAACTTGAATTAAACAGAAGGAACGGTCTTAGTGTCGTGTTTGCCTACGCACCGATCAACTAGTTCCCTAACAACAAGAATGGTTGAAACTTGGGAGAAAATAGCAAGAGCAAAGAGACTGAACTGTCTTCGCGGGGTTGGATCGGCGTGACGTGTTTTTCGATATATCTCGTAGTTAAAAATATTTTTCAAATAAGATAGTAGAACCCACCGCGTTACTTACTCACAGATATGCATCGCTGGACCAAAAATAAAGAAAATCGATTTTTCACTGCTTTCGCACCTCGCTCGGTATTAGTGGACTGTCGCTCTTAAGTCTTTTACGCCTTTTTTCCTGATCCTCCCCTCCCACCATTTATCGTCTGATGCATAGATTCATGGTCTGAAGTATTATAATGTATGGCCAGGACACCCAACGTCACGCAGCTGCTTCACATTAGTTGTGTTACAGACAAGGAAGGAAAGTGGACAACAAGGTTGGGAAAATGTCAGGTAAAAGAGCCTTTGATTTTCATTTATAAATGAAATAATTGAATTGTTAAGAAAGCTTAGAATTACAAGGCAAACCAGCATTTTTTTTTTTATTTCTCTCGCACGATACCGTCCGTTGCCCATCCATGAACCAGCAGTCGTACTAAAGTGCGATTCATTAAATAAATCAGTGCCGTTTAGCGACTTTCTAGACGGCCTGATTCCGCATATCTTCTGCAGTGCCCCTCCATGCTGACTTTTTCCGTACTATACTGGCAGCGACTGCTAAGAGGAACTTTGAAGTTGGACAGTCTTAAAATTTCAAGGGACATGTTGTCGCGATTGTTTACGGTTTATAGATGTTGTTCTACGTATTGAAAATATGCCTTCTGTGAAAAGCTTATGCTTATTCTGAAAACCCCTTATAGCCTGATAAACATCTCTGCTTTTGAAATACTGCATTTACCCTCTTACATTCTGTAATATTTAGAACCAAAGACACGAGACTCAACACTTCCAACTCCAAGTTGCTCCAGACTGTCTGATATCGCGAGTGACATTGGTCTGGATTTGAATGATGAAGAAATCAGGGAATACAAAGGTTTCTTTTCTCACAACTAATGGTTTTTAATTTGCAAAATGCTCGTCGTGTGTTTCAGTCTCACACGATCAATTGTTAGGGATTGATATAGTTATAGAATTTATACGGATTCTATTGTTTACCACGGATCGATATCTACATAATATAGATCCCTCGTTCCAGACAATGAGTCAGGAAAACACACTTTACATCTCCCTTTCGTTTTGACCTTCATTTTTGTTTCATCGCAAGCGTAGTAAAACTGTGTGGATTATAATTAAATTACATTGAACACTGAACAACACTTTTTTCGCGTGCTTTGTAACAGATGCTATAACATCAACCATCCGTGACACGTTTCAAGATGTTTATGACATGGTGGAACCCAAGCTTCCGGTGAAGTATCCTCGGACACCAGGATACAGGCCGACCAAAGCTGAAAACCCACTAAATGCATGGTTAGCAATGAATTTGGCTATCGGTTGGATGTTTTGGGGTTAGTAGACTGGTGGATTAGTTGCCGGTTGGACTTGAATGGTTGGGGCAGAGCGGAAAAACGACAAGCCCGCTACTTTCACGATTTTTTTATTTAACTGGAAGTGATACGCCAAAACTATAAGTGTTTCATTTGTTTCACTGTTGCTCCAAACTTGTGACAAAATCTTGTCGAACTAAAGTAAAGCTACTTCGAGATATTCACGAAAATGTCAGTTTTCCTGCTGATCAAAATATCACCTCTTCCAAAGTACAAGGCGTTATATCTCAAAATCGTTTTCATTGAATTTTGGTCACATTTGATATTTTTTTCTTTGGCCAAAAAGAGCGTGTTTACAAAATATTGAACTTAAATACGGATAGATGTCCTTATAACGAAAGAAACAAAAAGGTTTTTCTGCTCTGTCAATGGTTGGTGGTTGGTTGGTTAGTTGATGGGCTGTTTAGCTGGTTGGGTTGGTTGGAACGGGCTGACTGAAAGTAAAAGTTTATGTTAAATATTCATTATTAACCAAACAATGTTATCAGGGTAGTGATGGTCACAATCCGGCAGCGCACCCTTGGCATGGAGTCGAATGAAAATAATGCATCACTGTAAAACCAGCCAAAGCACCATATTTTTCAAGTTTGTCCTTATGCTAGTATGTGCTAGAGTCCGCGATTCTATTGGTTAAAAATGGTCAATCAATGCCCAACTACAGATAATTCACAGGCCTAACGCAGGATTTTCTCTTACATTGCCCCAAAACCCAAGAAAATCGTTTGAAAATGTTGATTTGAACGACAGGTATTTCTCACTTGGCATGTGGTCATGCCTGTGACTCTCTCATAAGCGTAATGTATCAAAAATCGAAGAACTGCTTACTTTCCTACCTGTTTTAGTTAGCAGTTAGTTGGATTGCGCGGCTGGCTGAGTTGAGTTCGTTTTCACTTCTCATTTTTCCAAGGTACTGGAAGTGTGACATTCAAGGTACCAGAGGTGGTCTCCTGGATGGCAAGACGATTGCAATGAAAGACAACATTGCCGTAGCAGGAATACCCATGGTGAACGGCTCTCGGTTGCTAGAAGGCTTCGTGCCAGATATAGACGCTACAGTTGTCACCCGTGTGTTAGATGCTGGAGGTCGTATTCTTGGCAAGGCGACCTGTGAGGAATTTTGCTGTAGCGATGGCAGCTTGACAGCTTGCACAGGACCAGTCCTTAATCCATGTCAAAGTCGTATGCCAAGTAGTCGGCCTTTAATGGCTGGTGGGTCTTCTTCTGGTTGCGCGGTACTTGTAAGTTCATTTTAACAGGGTTTTAAACCTCGGAGCAGTGAACAGGGCAGAGGGAGGGTTTCCAGCAGCATGCTCGGGCAAAATCCCAGCCCTATATTTTTTTAGTTTTAGATTTGTTCATCTCCCTCCTTCCGGCTTCCAGGTCGCTGCAGGAGAAGTAGACATGGCGATAGGTGGTGATCAAGGTGGCTCCATAAGAACACCAGCAGCTCTCTGTGGTATCGTTGGGTTGAAGCCTACTTTTGGACTCGTCCCTTACACCGGCATCGCTTCTTTAGACATTACTATAGATCATTGTGGACCAATGGCTAAAGATGTCTGGAATACCGCCCTCTTGCTCGAGGTAACTTAAACGTTCCCCCTCCCCCTCGTTTGTCCTAGTAAGGGAATCTCAAAGTAGGGCTGGTGGACTGGAACAAAACCACCATGCTTAACCTAACGACCCCAATAGACGGCCATAAAAAGTAATAAATTTTAATTTTAAAAACCTTTGATACAGGTGATTGCTGGACGCGATGCAGAAGACCTAGATCCAAGACAACCTTGCAACCTGACGGTCCCGTCATACACTAAGCTGGTGAGAAATCTCAGTTTTCTGAACTACGCAACCTCTTACTATTACCAGTTACGTCTACCCTATCAAATGTTAGGGATAGTTTACTGAAGTTTTAAACTTTGTATAACTTTCTCATGCTTAGGTACCGGTCATTAATAAGAAGGGGCTGGTGCATTTTCAGTTTTACTTGCATGAATTTTGGTGACTTCCCTAACTATTTGCACCAGCTTCCCTCTACTTAATGACCGGTCCCTTTAACAATTCAGTTTAAAATGAAAGTCCCACGTTGAACATCGCTGTATATTTTCTCATAAACTAGTTGACTGGAAACATTAGAGGTATCAGAATTGGCTTGGTGAAGGAAGGTTTTGATTCTCCATCAATGGATCCGGTGGTAAAGGACAGCGTCAAGAAAGCAGCTTATCTGTTGGGAGAAGGTGCTGGTGCAGTAATTGAAGAAGTATCGGTACCATGGCATTTGCTTGGTAAGTAAGATCATCATTGCTCTTCATGTTACAATACCATGTTAGAATAATGTAGTAGATGATGGTAGATGATGTCACGGATGGTACATGATGGTACTGGATGTCACGGATGGTACTGGATGTCATGGATAGTAGATGATGGTAGCGGATGTCACGGATGGTAGATGATGGTAGTGAATATCATAGATGGTAAGTACTTTTTCTATTTTTTTACTTTTCTATTTCCTTTTATGTGCAGGAGGAAAGCTGGGTAGCACAATTTTTCTGGAAAAAGTTGGCAGGTCGCTTTTGGACGGTAATAGCCTTTTACTTTATGAACTGCATGTTTTGTGAAGTTAATCGTAATTAGAGGATGACTACATCATTGAGTACCGTGGTCGAGAGTGGCATTCAGTGGCCAAGCTCGATCGAAAGTCAAAATTCCAAAGTTCGAAAGGCAAAAGTTGCTTACGTCTTTCAGATTACGAATTTCGATTCAGCGAAAAAACACTTTTGGCTTTCGATTTGACTACTTCCTCTGTTCCCAGTCCATCTTTTCAGAAGAAGACACGAAGGGCATGGTTTCTAAAGTGATTCGTTCCCACGTGGAGTAATTCGTCTAGAACTCTCTGTATAAGTGCATTGTTTGTTATATTCTCAGTGATAAGTCCAAGCCACTGCACAATTTTTGTTATTTAGATTGACGAGGAAGGTTAATCTTTTTGAATTAAATTAAGCTGGCTGAAATAAACAAAAGAGGTAGAGAACGAATGTCTTCAGCAAATCGTGCAGAAAAAAAGATTTCGTATACCGTTACGATATTTTAAAAGAAGCGTACCGTAGATAGACTCTCCATGCCACATTAAAGTCTTAAAGAATTCAATTAAAGATGATATAAACATTTTCCATATATCTTTTTTTCTGTAGGAGTAGGTCTCGATAGCAATGCCTATAACGACATTAATCTACAACGGGCCATGTCAAGAGGCATTAGAACACAACCCAATCAACTTTCCAGTATTGTGAAATTTTTACTTCTTTTATCAAGGTACAGTATATCACTTCCAGCTATATACCGCCGGTTGAATGAATCTCGTCATCAGTATTTCAACATTTTATTGTTACATTTTGTGAACTTTTTGTCCTCCAAATTGGTTGAGAATTGTTGCAACATGGGGGTCTATAACTTACCACGGATCAGCTTATGAATGTCATGAATATCATTGTATCAGACTACAATGACAGGAAAACGCTACCCGTCATATGCTATCAACCAGAGAGTGTTCTATTAATATGTTGTCAATGTTTCCATACGCATTTCCAAGATACAGCTGAGTTCCCAGGAATTCTATTTTATATAAATTACATACACAGCATGTCGGCAAATCCCCTGATACAGAGTGGTTTTAGTCCTGCACTGTTTAATAGTTAGATAAATTTATCTAATTTAGATAACTCGGGTGACGTCATCTAAAGCAGTAAAAAGTAACGGTCTTGCAATTTCTTTTGGAGCCTTCCTGATTTCAGTAGCCGTTTACTCGTAGATTCAAATTTATGTTAGCCCACTAAAATAGTAAATTAGTTGTATGATGTAGGTGATGTCACCAATTCACTCTACATCGACAGTGTGTCTTCTCATCCAGCCAATACGATATACTTTAGGAATGACAATGTATCTGCATCATAAGATGTATTCAAACCGAGTTTTTTTGGACAATACAATTTCATTCACCTTTATCTGTGGAAAGTCCTGTTGCTTTTTGGCAACCATTCCCGAGATGGTCAAAAGGCGAAGGCATGGCGGTTATGTTGGTGCTACAGACAAAAAGACCTAATGAGGAATCTTTTATCCTGCACATAGTTAATAGTTTCCCTCTGCTTGTTTGCACGCTACGTCATCGCGGTCATGTTGGTGCCATTCAACAAAAGATTTCTCGCGTGTTTGTTTCACGTTTAGGTTCATGAAAGAGAGTTCTGACAATGTGATGTACAACAAAGCACAAAACCTGGGAAGAGAGCTGACAAAGGCTTATGATAAAGCCTTTGAAAGTTTTGATGTACTGGTTATGCCGACATGCCCGAAAACAGTTCTGCCATTTCCTGACAAAGACGCCCCATTCAAAGGTAAAGACTGGATGTCATGGACAGCGGATGATGGTGCTGGATGTCATATATGGTAGAGGATGGTAGTGGATGTCATGGATAGTAGATGATGGTAGTAGATGTCACGGATAGTAGATGATGGTAGTGGATATCATGGATAGTAGATGATGGTAGTGGATGTCATGGATAGTAGATGATGGTAGTGGATGTCATGGATAGTAGATGATGGTACTGGATGCCATGGATAGTAGATGATGATACTGGATTTTCATGTAGATGATAGCACTGGATGTAATGATGCACGTATCATCGATGTTGGATAATAATTACTAATTCTTTCTTTTAGAATATATGGATTCAGCTTTTATTTCACACGCAAACACGTCACAATTCGACGTGAGCGGTCACCCAGCCCTCTCCATTAACGTGACATGTAGCGATACGTCAGCCTGGTATCCCATTGGAATGATGATTGTTGGCAGGAAGTTTGACGAAGCAACTGTTCTCAACGTGGCTTATGCGTATGAAAAACTGAGAGATATGGTTTACAATGAAGACCAAAAATGATATGAATCAATACAAAACTTGTCTCTTAACCGAAAACTGGGTTAAAAATTTGGGTCTATGGAACAGGGAACTTTCGAAAATCAACCAACTGCCATAGCGATTAAATTTCAAAGAAAATGCTGACTTACAACTAGTGGGCTACACATTTTGCGCATTTGCAAATATTATGAGTTCTGTAGATTACCTTGATCTTTAATTCTTTCAATTTTTACTTATGCCATAAAAGTATATCTTAATCGTATTGATTTTGTTTTTGTTGTTGTTGTTGCGCTAAAGCTTAGGAGCTTATTTAATTTTACATAATTTTAAATATCGTATAACTATAGATAGATAGATATACTTTGAATGATTAGTATTGTCATATTATATATTTAACAATTATTCCACGAAATCGAGTCGTACATGAGCTCATAGCCGACGAGACGCGCGGCGCCGAGTCGGCTATTAGCCATGTATGACTCGATTTCGTGGAATAATTGTTTTATTATATCCACATCCACATCCACTGGATTGTGAGAAATATAGAATTTTAATGATTTTCAAGTTTAAAAAGTGAAATAACGTCGGCTAAACGCTCCGCCATTTTGTTTACTTCTTTACTCACGGGATATGAGCTGATATCCTAGTAGTAGAGAACCAATCAGAGCGCGCGTTTGCTCATATCCAGTGGATGTGGATATAATAATTACCTATACCATTGTAAACAAGACACATCTGTTTTTCAGTGCTGTGTTTTCTGTATAACAAATTATTATTATCACTATTAGGTCTATTAGATAGTAGTAGCTGCAGCGCCAGCAGCAGCAGGAGTAGCAGCAGCAGCAGCAGCAGCAGTAGAACAGTAACCTGCCACATCGGCGGTTTCCCCCCAAAACGCGACCACAGATCGCCGGCATCGCAGAATAGTTGAACAGTGAATTCACTGGTGCCCTAGGTACCAAGGACGACCTCGCCCGAGTTCCCCGAACAAGAAAATCTGGAGTGAGAAAGCGTCTGGACCGCTTATTTTGCCCTCAATCCCTCTCGGTTGCTTTTAATAACGACAGAGGTAGCCCACACAGGTAATACCTGCAGACGAGGCTAGCACTTATTATGCCGCGGGATCAATTGTGTCCAGAGACCTGTGGCGTAAAATTTTCATACCCATAGCTGAAGTGTGTTCTTGAAAGTGTATCAAGTGAGACATACCAAGGTAATCAAAACGTGAATGATAGGATTTTATTGCTATAACATGATTGTTCTGTAGGATAAGCTGTCTAGCTAGCTGTTTATCCAACAAATCACTTCAATTCGCCACTTTCACATTCCCCACATAATGCTTAGCGTTTTTTTTTTTGGGGGGGGGGGGGGGCAAAAAAAAAAAAAAACGAAAAAACCACCGTGAAAAATAATTAAAAATAAAAAAAAAAAAAAACA
>JAAAQI020133686.1:0-13150 GCA_011800005.2 Stichodactyla mertensii | reverse complement strand
TAGAGAACTTTGTATGGATTTCAGAGATCAGGCCTTTCTGGCCTCATTTTCATGTTTTCTCACAACTTGAAATGCTTGTAATTTCTTAAGGATTTAAACTTTTTTCCTCAAACTTTCAAATTTTACTTAAATAAACATCTTCTTTCGAATGGAAGGCCACATTTTTGTGAAACATTACAATTTAAACATTATGCTAATGTCTGCCACCAGTTATGAAAGAGGTCAATCCCCAGAGTAAAAAGGGAAAAAACGGAGGGGGGGAAGACATGCAGTCATCAGCTGTTTAGAGGCAAATTTTCTCACAATGAATGACAAAATTTTAAATTTTTCAGAGACAGAACACAATTTCCATTGCCTAAGCAAAAATAGGCAACTCAGCTTTTCTTACAGCTGACATTGCAATTGACTTGCATTGCCTAATGTTCATAATCCTTTTTGAAATTTGCTCACAGTTGTCACAAGCTGAATGAAAACATTCCTCTTGTTTGTAACAGATGATACCAAATCTAGACATGTAATGATTTTTTTTTGTCAATGATTATTTGAAGGTCAATTCATTCACCTCATAGTAGACGTTTCCCAAATTCACTTCTGTGACCACAAAACAAGCTTCCAAATCAAGGTTGGACTTGATATACTACAGTAATCAAGTCCAGTCTCAAATTGAAACAACATTGTTTCACGGTCAATGAAGCAAATTTAGAAAGGTCTATTGGCACAATTTGCTGATAAGTATGATGATGGTATTATGACCTGCTGTGTTGGTCGACTAGATGTACTGGAGAAAATATCCTTTACCAGTATTTAAAACACAACACTTTATTATGTAACAGATCGTACATGGGAAAGAGTATTTCATCTGATATCGAAACACCAAGAAGTGGGTTGAAAAACCAATACACAGCTGACAACCACTATTGAGGTTTTTCATGTGACATCATGGTGTTGAGAAATTTGTTTTATTTGAAAAAGGGGTTTACTATTAAATTTGCATTAGTAACACTGCAAAAGTTCGTGGAGATTGCACGCAAACTATCGGAGATATAATTTTTCAAAAACCTAAAATTTTACAAAGAAATGTGTGTTGGCAAGCGAAAGAAGATGTTTATTTAAATGTTTGCCTGTCAGCATACATTTCTTTGGTAAATATTCTAAGGTTCAAAAATTCACCTCTTCTCTCGATTCTGAATAACTTTCATGAAACTTCACAATTTTACTAATCTATATGACAAAATTGACTGTTAACTCCTTTTTGAGATAAAACAAATTTCTCGACCCTGTGACGTCACAGTGAAAAACCTCAATATCATAAATTCAGCTACTGTTAAGTGGCTTTACGTGTACATTATGAGGGAAAAATGGTCATCCTTTATTACTATCCCCTCTATGTTATATTGTAACAAAAAGAATTTAAACAAAGATAAGGGATTTTTTCAATTTACACTGGATTGTTTCTTTTAGTTTGGGAGTCAAAAAGTGTTTGGTCCAATCTATCTCATGGTGTCATGAATCAAGAAGGACTTGTAAAGCAGCAGTTCTGAGACACAAATCACAAAATTACATAGATTATAAAGAAAAATGAGTTTATACTCAGAAATGCATGTGGCCATTTCTAGTGTGTACAGGTAATTGTACTATCAGGGATTTCATCACTATGTAAAATGCTGACTGTAGGTCACATTTTTCATTAAAAAAGCAAGTTTATCAAGTTTGGTTGATATACTAACATAATTACACTAAAGTGTATCACCATCTAAGTCCAATTTTTGATTGAGTTTAACATAAATTCAGTCTTGCGTGTGCTAACATTAATTCTTATATGGTTAATGACATGCATATTGTAAAGTTTATTTGCAATATGGTGACAGCCTGTAGAGTCCTCTCTATATTTTCACTGTGTTATATGTACTTTTTCTGGCCTTTATTATGATCCTTCAAAGGTGCTCTCACATTCTTCTGTACGATCCCACTTGTCTCCTGCAGTTGGGGCATGAGTGGAGTACATCCTTGCAACCATCAATCACAAATGGCAACCAACAGCATGGCCAGCTGCAAAAATAAATAAAAGAATTGAGAAAGTCTTTTAAAAATTCACATCACCTAATCACAAAGCTTTGTGAATGGAAGCCAACTAAATATAATTTGCCTTTTTGGTGCTAGCTGTTATGTGGTATACTTTGTGTTACTTTCACCAAAATGTTTGGACACTGTTCTCGTATTGTGATACAAAATGTACTAACTTAACAAATTACTGACTTGATTTTTTTATCTGTTTCTCTACATACAATCAAAATACAAGTTTTTAACATGATTGAAAATTTTCTTCCTGTTATTTTAGAGACCTAACTAAAGAAATGCATTTCACATTTTGTTCCAAAAGGTCAGTGCATTTGTATAGCAATTTGAGAACAATGTCTGAACATTTTGGTGACTGTAGCACAGAGTACACCACATGACATCTAGTGCTAAATGTCGATATTTCATTCAGTTGTCTTATTTCATAATTCAGTGATGCACCTTCCCAGAGATACCCATAATTCTCCTTGATTTAGCACTTGCAAGCGAGGTCTGGGTCTGGTTAGAGGCAAAATATATGGAGACTTTGGAAATTGAACAAAAAACAAACAGTGTTTTATCAGATGTGGATTAAAATATGAAAGAAGGATGTTAATGGGTTTACGAAATGGGATATCTAAATAACAGAGCTTTTCCTGTTCTTGTTTAGACGCAGTGAATGAAATTCCTCAAAATTACGATCAGTTTTCAATGTTTTTTACCCTGACCTCGCTTGCTTGCTCAAATCCTAAAGAATTGTGGGAAACTACGGAAAGGGGCATTGCTTCTGGGAATTTATTGACATGTGTTCCATGTGCTTTCCACAAAGGTGTAGGAAGGTAAATGCTTTTTAAAATTTTATTGCTAACAAATTTTCAAAACTTTCATTGAATCAAGTGTCTCATTATGTAGAGAATTTCAGGAAATAATTTTCAAGTTCTACAAATAATTTTTAGGAGTATTACAATCAATGAATTAATGTTTGTTTGGCAAATAGTGAACCGACTGAATCTCATCTTCCTTCTCGATCTAGATCAGAGAGAAATCCTGTAACTTATATGCTTTACCCATTGAAGTAGAATGTAGGTATGTAGAATGCTCATGCTTTCTGTATCTTGTTCCTGTTTGGTGTATTAGCATTTTATAAATAATTTTCTATTCTTTCAAATAAAGATATTATATATTATTCAGTAAGACTTAAACACTTTTGTGTTTACACTAGCATAACCCAAGTCTGCATTTTTTGATAAATAATAGTTCATCATTTTCCATTATCAGATATGAAAATGATTTTCACATAGTAAAAGCAGTTCAAACATGTACCTAATAGGGTGCTTATTTTAATTTTAGTGCAATGATTTCACCAAGCTAATAGAATTCTCAGGAGTATTATACTATTGTCAACTGCTGTAATAACCTGTTTTTTTAGCAATTCAATGACTAAATATATCAAACAATCAAAACAATTCCTCTGTTTCATGTTTTTTGCTCGAAAAATTGATAAAAGTATACACTCAATGTCATTAACCTCATTCTCTGAAAAAAGACAGAAGTATCGCGTGATACCTAAAACACTTGCTCTAAATGCTTGTTAAAGGAAATCATTATGCACATAGAGTTTATATTTTCCCCCTGCTAACTGTTAAGGTATCAGGGTACGCCTAGCAACTGGTGTGCATTCAATTCCATATAGCCCAAAACCTTTAAATCAAAACCCTGATACCTTAATTACACCACAGTTTAAATTTGAATTTTTATCTCTTTAACTAAATAAACAATTGAATCATGTGACATTTCTTGTACTCCAAATGTCTTTTTTTTGGTAGACAAGGTTAATGGCACTGACTGTATATCTTTTTAGTCTTTTTTTGTGGTTACCCTTAATATACCAAGGTCCAGATTCCAATGACACCAATGTCAAAAATTATACATTATGCAAAAATGTTTGAGAACATGACAACTTTGTGAAATATAATTACTTCATGAAAACATGTTAAACCAAATGAAAAAATCCTGGCTGTCTCTAGCAAACTTTTATGAGAGTATAGGATCTAATATCATATCTTTGGTATGTGTGTGTTTTGCCAATCGTAAGTATCTTTAAAACCAAAAGAAACAGGCACTGAATCGAATTCAACTACAATATTGATCAGACGAGTGAAGGTAAGAACGAACACTTCGGATTACTTTTACAATAAGAGGTCTGTTTCCTATTTTCAGTAGTCAACATGAATCCGCAACATGTATAAAACTTCCTTCTCAGATGTGCAGTTTATATAGGCGTTTTTATATTTAGAAATCAATATTTTTTCACTATAGAAACGAATTATCGAATTATTGTGAACAACGGATTCTGAACAACAGCGCACATGTTCATCAAGTTCTTCTCGTATCAGTTCTTTTTCCTGTTTCGAAAGATTTGAGGGATAATAGGGGTTTCTCAATCCATTAATTTAAAATCAATAAAAATCAAGTCCATCATGTCTCTTAACCTGCATTAACAAATAAAGTATGTATGTATGTATGTATGTATGTAAACGATAGAAACAAAATAATCCGACAACAAGGCGTTAGAAATTTGACAAATGTGACAAAATCTAGAATTGAAAGGCTCACGAAATCGCGAAAAATAAAACTGCCTTCCACCCTGTGTAGCTAGAAACGCTAGAACCTTCAAGAAGCTCGAGTCCAAACGCCATTGCGAACAAGCTTCGATCAAGCTTCGATCAAGCTTCGATTCAACGTGAAAAAGGATATACTTACAACACGAAGAAGAGGACGACACAAATGATCCAAGCCAGCGAACCAGGAACAAATTCAGTTGCTGTAATGATACTTGCTTGGCAGTGAGGGCAAACCATCGAGACTGGAGTCTCCCCAAAAAACGCTGCAGTAATGACAGTTGTTGCAGGCTGTTGCTGGATGATGGTTGTAGTGGTATGAGCTTGAGAAGCAGGATAGCCTTGTTGTAGATAGCCCTGCTGTGGATAGCCTTGCTGTGGTGGATAGCCTGGCTGTTGTGGATAGCCCGGCTGGGGAGGATAGCCCGGCTGGGGAGAATAGCCCGGCTGTTGAGGAGGATAACCACCTTTCTGTGGATCTCCAGGATACGGTGGTGGTTGTGCCTGAGCCATCTTTAATTCAGAGATAACACCGTTGGTTAAAAACGCGATCAAACACGGTATATGGAAGCGTAATAAAAATGTCTTCTTCGTTTCTGCTCCTGATCAATTTCAATATAGATCGACGCATTAAGAAATGTCACGTGATCTGAACGCCCACGTGCTCACGTGACCAGGAAGTCTTTCCCAAGTCGTGCCTATTCCACTTCAACCAGTTAACCACAGGTTTACCATCCTCGATTACTTCGTCCAGTATTGGCTATCTCGAAATATTAAATTTTTGGTCTTTTTGGTCATGTTGTATGAAGTAATACCACAAATCCCACAAGTAATCAAATAACCTAACCTCCACAGACCCCATAAGGAACCGTTTATTTTATTTATCGGTGGGAGGGGGGGGGGGTTGGATGGGATTCGCTTGGTAGCCCATATAAGAAATCTGACCCCCCTCTCCCCTCTCCGTTATTGCACCAAAAATGGCCCTTCATTGTAAAAGTGCTGTGCAGCCCAAATTCTTTTTGCACCTGTTTATTTTTTCTTAATGACCTCCCCCCCCATATCCCACCGCCCTTCTTCCCCTGACGGGGGCTAATACTAACAGGTGCATTATGATTGTTAAAAACTTAGAAAACGAAATTCGCATATTACGTAATTCACTTTCCTTGAATCTTTAAGTGTATTTTTATAAATGATACCATAAATTGCGCGCACGACGCTGGGATGCTCCGTATGTTTGAGTTAGTTTAGGAGCCATGGACGTGTGGTAATAGGGGCTGCGGACTGCGCGTTCCTAAGCATGCTCCTAAACCAAGAGACAGGTTATCAGTCCTCAGCGTGTTACCATTCTAGAAGAGGTGTGAGACATCATGGAGCCTGGGCTGAACTTTCAGTATGCGGTATGGTAGGTTTTGGAAAAGTAAGTCTTCTACAGTTTAAGAAGCCTTACAACATGTCAGTTAACTGCACTTAAGTGCTCATATTGCTGGTAATGACACAGTGGGAACACGATTTTGTTTGTTTTTTATTCTTTTGTATTTGTGTGTGCGTGTGTGTGTGTAGAAAATATTAAGAAAAGCAGATGTTAAAGTTGTAATCGATTGTAATCAAGGATTAATGTATGTTGTTTGTTTCAAAAAATAAATAGATTTTAAAAAATGTCAGTTAACACTTGCCAAGTGGTGAGCCATTTTTATTCGACAAATTGATTTAGCAAGCTGCTTTTAGATCCTTCTCCATTCTGTCAATAAAGATTCTCCTCTGAACATTTTCTGGTCAGTTTGCGCAATTAAAGTATCGCGCGCGCCACACTCCGTTTCATAAATATTTAAATATCCCACAGATAGATAATACTATACTGGACGCATTCCTACAAGTCTTCTCAGCTGTTCAAAAACAAAAAATGTTACAACCGTATGAGGTCCTATTCTCATCCAGTTGGGGATAAACCCTTTGTAAAGCCCCATGACACCTTCGTGTTTAATAATCTTTAGGATACAATCCAATGAATTCTTATAAACTGTTGGTCGTCCCATGTTATCTTTTGCTTGGTTCATGACACGCGTCTTGACAACATCAACTGGAGATGTGGTGCAGGCTGTGACGAAACCAGCCGTGAATGATGACACCACGTGAAGAGCTGGACCCTCTTTCATTATCTTGTGGTTAATCAAGGTGTGCTTGGTATGATCGTACGAAGGAATCTGGGTTGCGGTCAGTATAGCAGCACGCTGGACCGTAGGACCAACGCCCGCCCATAGACCCCGCACCCCTTCTTGTCGAATAATCGACGCAAACGCATGGAACGTATTGCGGTATCTTGACTCCTTACTAGGGCCGACTGCTTGAAATCTCACTTTCACTAAGTCGGTAGGATTAGCGATTGCACTGCCAATGGTGCCGGATATCGCACCTGACATGATTTTCTTCCACAGTGGAGTATGTGCAGGATCACTTGCGCCGAGAGCCACCTTCAAAGGCTCGTAAGCACCAAGACGTATCGTACTGTAAGACGACTCACGTAATAGGGAAGGGAAAAGCCTAGAAATGAAAATGCAGTGCAATACCTTTGATCATTACTGGCCTAAAGGTAGAAAGGGAAGCAACACTAGGGATAGTCCATGCTTGATTCCTCTCAATAGTACTCAAAAGTCAAGCAAACGCATGCAGTGGTTCTTCCTATTATTTTTGGGAATAGCCTGTGTAGCGGCTCTACAGGGATAGGGGGTGAGGAGTATAGGAGAGGAAAGGAGATCATCTCTCTTGCGCCTCCTTTCCTCCCCTAACTTCCCCTTACCCCCCCCCCCCCCCTGCCCTACCCACTAGAGAGCTGCTATGCAGGCTAATTTGGGAACTGGTCTGCACCTATTTGATTTCAATACTTTTTCAACCTTTTTAACCTGTTCATTTTATAGGAGAGGCTCATGACTAATTTCCACTGAAGGCAGGGGAAGACTGCTTGCCTCAATAACCGCATATCTTCCCAGTAACCGCACTCAAAGTACTTACCCTTTATAAAGACCACGAACACCTTCTTCCTTGAAAATCCGCACTCCTCCCTTCAGGAAACCATTATAGTAACGGTCCTTGAAGATGTTTTTGCTTCCATGTCGAGCTCCAAGTTCATTGTCCAACTGCATTCGGATTTTAATGACGTCAATTGGGTTTGTTACTTCATTGAAGGGAATAAAATATACGTCAGGTTTCAGTAATCAAGCTGCTGTACAAACAAACAACAAACAAACAAACAAAGGGGCATAAAAAAGCCGGCATTTCGTTTGACCCCTCCAAACCGCCGACCCAAACCAAAAAAAAAAACGAGTCACTCACCGTATAAATTAATAATAATAATAATATAAAAAGCCGCCATTTTGTTTCCACGATGGCGGGGGGGGGAGGGGGGCATGGCCCCTTTGGCTCCCCTGCTTACGCCCTGTATTCACAGTGCGAATCAAATGTGTATATGGAATCGATAATAGGCCACGTTCGATATCTTCAAATTCAGACTTGATATTGCGAAGCTTCATTGGCATGGTACTTCATGTATGTACAAACAAGTGGATCAACAAATAAATTTATATGGTAGGGATAAGATAGTGTACATATACGACGTTCCTACCTTTGGGTAATAAAATTTTGGGAGAAATGCTCTAGTCAGTTCACTACTGAACAACGTTATAATCGAATCTACAGCGCTATATCTACCGATCATTTTCAGTTTTAATGCAATTTCGGACATTTTATTTCTGTGAGCCTCGGTATCGTGCTTCAATTTCAATATCTCGAACGTGGCCTATTGAGTTGCAGTTGATAAAAGAGTTCTTGTGAGTGACGATGTGTTACAAGCATGCTTTACGAGCTGAATATTTACAGTCAAGAAAACGCTCGATCCCATGCACGTATCCGATGCTACATCGGCAGTTTTATGTTGTTTGTCTATCCTACTTTTTAGTCCAAGCTAACGACTGAGCCTCAACCAAAGGTGATATTTATTTAGCTTTAAATATGAAGGTCAACTTACCTCAGATCGCCTCAACCATCATCCTAAGTTGTCATAAAAACACATTATGTAGAGGAAGAATCTTACTCACCTGTAGCACCACACATATTTGAAAGCCCACTTAGTACAAATCTTGTTAAATTTTCCGACTTTGGATTGTTTGTAGACATTGCAAAGGAATTTAGTGCGAAAATTACTTAACGAAATATACAAGTCGAACGCTTACCGGTCTGTTTACGGCTTTTATTGTCCTCTTCTGATAATTGATGCGTGAATATTTCAGGTAACGTAATACAAAATTAAAATAACGAGACTATGACAAATGCGATTTGAGAAAAACATAAATGATTTGAATCTAGAAAAAGTTACATTCATTTGAAATATTGGGTTCAAGAGTAAGATAAAAAGAGATGTACTTTTTCTTAATCTTTACTACAGTATTTATTTTTATTATAAGCTTGGGTTCCCTTTGGTGAAACCCAAAAATCAAACTGATATGATTGACTGAGAAACAGACAAAGTGCACAAAATGGGAGACTAGGAAATGAAAGGGATTTAAATATAGTAAACGAAAGTAAAAGAAAAAAAGTTGTCCTTTATTTCACTTGCATGACAGCTTGCGTGACTAAAATCTTTATCATGGCGACCATCATGACCGTCATATGTCAATCACCGTCCTCCCACCCAATGGGAATATTTGGAGGAGAATTTCATCCAATCAGAAAGGAGAAATTAGTAGAGCGTCCAATCAGAAGCGAGAAAGGAAACTTCTAAGGGGGTAGCCCAGCCCTTGGGTTGTGTTCTTCGCCGATCGCTTCGTCTGCGTAAGGAGGGAGGGGAGAAAGGAAAAATGGCAACTCCAGTAGCACATAAGGAGAGTGAGGCAGAACTTTTCGACCTGCTCAAGTCAGCAAACCTTCTCGACTACTACAACAACTTCATCGAACAAGGCGGCGATGACATCCATCAGTTTTGCGATGCCAGCGAAGAAGAGTTCAAAGAGATGGTTAGTTTGGTTGGCATGTCGGCCAAGCCGCTCCATGTGCGAAGGCTACAGAAATGTTTGGTTGAGTGGAAGGCAAAGAAAGCTCGTCGAGGGGACCAAACTCCGGAGAAATCTAGTTCATGGATAGATGGGTGGACGCCTAACCAATCACCAAATGTATCTAGGACGCCGACTGCTGTCGTTACGACTCCTAGCAATGCTTCTTCTCGCAAACGAAAAGCGTCGAGCGGTTCAGCTGGGAAAGAATCGGCCGAGAAGCGAGTTGTAGAACTCAAACTCCCGCCAATGGACGTCATTATTGACTGGGAAAAGCTTGATCCCGAACGACAGCAGCTTATAAGGGAACACTCCAAGATCTATGGTCGAGACGATAAGAAAAGGAAGAGTAATTCCTTGAATTGTCATGAGCAAATGATCAACGAAGCGGCCGCTCAACTCTGTCTTCGAGACCCGACGCTACTTGTTCGCAGAGACGAGCTGTTTACAATGGCAAGACGCGTTGTTCGTGAGAGTGGCTTCACCTACGTGCATGGCCATTCTAGATCCAAATTTATCAGTCCTGCTTCTGAAGAAATCATTCCAGGTAAAAAAGCTTGGAATTCGTTTTATTTGTCCCATCTTGACTTTGGATGTGTTTGCCGAGATTTTGTTTTTTACTCCTCTTTTCTCTCCAAATACTCTCGACCCCAAAGATCGATCTTGTTTATAAAAATGCATCCTTTTCGCTAAAAAACCCTAAGAACTCTCTTTTTGCCTTTTTATTGTAACATCATTTTGTGTTTCAAACGTAGTATTGAATTCCATCTTGAAATTCGACCTCCAAAGTACCAACACTATGAATGCATTTCATCACGTGTAATGTACTCGAAGTGTTAGTTTCACAACACTGGTTTCACATTCCGTAGCAATGGTATTGGGGCCTAAATATTATGAATTATAAGTAAAATTCAACTGCGATCTAGTATATGTATATTTAATCTTATATTTTGAGATATTCAAGAGCTCGAGACTTTTTAGTTTCCTAATTTGATTACATATACGCGTTGATGTGTACATTTGTTGGACAAGAATTATTTGCTGCTTGTTGATTGATGATTGACAGGGTAAAAAATTTATCGCACCAAACAATTTTAGAAAATGCTGGTCACATTCATGAATAAATGTTAGTTAAATATTTGTTACTGCTCTATCAGAATGATATTATTTTAAATGTATAAATGACACTTTTGAGTTTCAATGTTTCTAGTTTAGTCAGACATGTTTCAACAGTTCAACTGTCATCTTCAGTGACAAAAAATACAGCAATGGGAATGGTTATATATATATACTAATATGAACAAAGAAAACACAAAAGGACAAAAACCTAATGGGATAATTTAAGGTTAACATGGTGGACTTGTTGATTAAGCATGGGCTTAAGCCAGTGAATATGAAGCACTTCTTTCATTTTGAGGCTAAATTTGGATGTGGCCTGATCAATTATGCTAAGAGTCCACAGAGCAAGCATTGCAACATACCTCTTAGTTTCTGAGATGTTTAAATATGTGTGAACCCTTATCTGAGTGAAGAGGTTCACGGACATGTGTTGCAAAATGTTGAGATGACAATTTAAAAAACTAATTCATTTGCTACTTTTGAGGCCATTTGGACATGATATTATTTTTGCTTGAAATAATTGAATGAATGGTTGTATTTTAGACAGTGTGAGGCCATTGATGATTAATATATGATCTAATATGTGACTAAGGGCCCAAAATTTGTTTTTCACTTGTGAAACATTTGTAAATTTTGTAAATACATTTTTTACTTTGCTCTTTGCGTTGCATCCTAGGGAACCCAGGGGTAAGATTCTATTGTTCATTTCTCACTTGCGTTAACACTTGAGTAATGCAAAATTTTTTATAACCACATGTCAGTCAAATCAATAAATCATGAAACATTTCGAGTTATAACAACATGATCCCCTGAAATTTTTAACTGCACATGTAAGTCATAGCAGTTTCAAAAGGGTTGACTATCTTTTTGTCAAGAATTGTGTCCAAACAAGCATGAATTGTTGGAAAGTTATTTTTGTTGGCGCTACAGAAGTTTTGACAATGACAGATTTTCTTGTTAAACAAACGGAATTTTGCCTAGTGTGAACTGATCCTAAAGTAAGAGTAAAACACAGTAAGGTAACAGGAACTAGGAGTGAATGGTCTATTTCTTCAATCACTAGAATTTGAATATCAAAGTCTTGCTTACATTTCAGGTAAGCGTCCCCACCAATCACAAGTAAACAAATTCAAGAGGATGGAAAGGCTAACGGAAATTGATGAGCTTCTGCAGAAAAACAAGGAGCTCCAGGAAGATGTTGTTAGGAAGATTGAGGAATCAAGAGCCATGTTAAATGGAGCAGAGGTAAGAAAGTCCAAGATTATGGCAGTTTCTCCAAATGTTTAATAGTCTGCTTGGAGGGGGGGCTTCCACTTTTTTCCAAATTTGCGTTTCAAAAGCACTCCATGATGATGTCAAAAATTAGGCCCACTTTACAAGGAGGGAGGGTAACCCTAGTACTAGGGTCAATAGATAGCTCAGCTTTACAAGGTAAAAATATAGGTAGGGTAACCCTAGTGCCCGGGGTAAACCTTGTGCCGCCATGATGGCCATTTGTTGATTTGTGCTACAGGAGGTCTGAGAACTAGTAAAATGTTGTCCTGGAAAGTCGGGTTATCCCTAGCTAACGACTTTACAAGGGGAAAACTTAACCCAGGCAGAAGGGTTTCCTTATCAAACAGACAGGGTAACCCTAGCACTAGGGTAACGTGGGTGCACTTGTAAAGGCATTAAGATAAGAGAAAATGTATAGAAGCTTGGGTAGCCCTATTACTAGAGTAACCCTAGTGCTAGGGTTACCCTACCTTCTTGTAAAGTGGGCCTTAGCCCCCCACTTTCAAAGGTGCTCTGCCGTCCCTGTGAACAAGGTAATAGATGTATTTTTTCCTTTTTGCATTTTAAGGTAGCTGATTTTCAGGCAGAACTGGTTAAAATTCAAAATGATCAAGTTTCATTACAAATGGAACAAAAAGATTTGCGCAAGAAGCAGCGTCGGTCAGATAGGTATTACAGCAACAAGGAAAGCAAAGACAGTGACTCTGGAGAAGGTGAAAATACAGAGCCTGATAGACAGGATGAAGTTCATGATGGTGGTCATGGAAGTGGTGTTGATGAAGGTAGCTATTCTTTGTGTAAAATGTATAACTCAGTAACTGGGCTCTTGATTTACAGTATTTTTATTGATGATGTCTTTAAGCTATTATCAAACAGTCACTAAAATGCTGTTAACCTTACTTTAAATGAGTTTATTAGTGATCTGAAAATTAGTTGTGGCATTTCCTTGGCACTGCTCTTTATAAAGAGTAGTGCCCCACCTTGACATACGTCTTAAACACTCCAATACGATTGAAATACAGCTGCTGGTCACGGAAAAGA
>JAAAQI020133685.1:0-29088 GCA_011800005.2 Stichodactyla mertensii | reverse complement strand
GCCGTTTCGCCTGTGTCAAACACATTCCCCCACCACCACCATGACTGCATCATCAGGGCCATTACACTACCATCATGGCCATACAACCACCATCATCATTTCTCATCGCCGCCATCATCGCCATCCTCAACACCACCACCACCACCACCAAGAACAACCGAATATCCGACAACGATAATGAAACAACCAACAACTACATCAGATCGAGCAGCCGAATGCATTTCGTTCTGTAAGATAAATGCAGGTCACTACGATGCGGGTGAAACGTGTCATGTCTTTTCGCAATTATAACAAGTGATAAGCACCTGATACGTTGTAAATGTGCAGCCTCACATCGCAGTGGATGTGGGTTCGAATATTCTGTTGTGCTTCGAGGGTTCTTATCTGGCGGGTTCTTCGGTTTCTTACCTCCCAAACAATCAACTTCTAAAATTTAAATTCGCTTTGACATCGGAAGCCTAAAAAGGCGAAAAACGAGCAAAGCAGCTATATCGGGCAATAAATTCTAAATCAAGTTTGCGATAGCAATAGACCTTTCCCGAATTCGCTTGGATGATCACGAAACAATGGTTTCAAGTCCATACTGAACTTTATTTTTTGTTTATCAAGGCCAACCTCGACTTGACACCATTGTTTCGTGATCATCCAAGCGAATTCGGGAAAGATCTATGATTAAAACTTTTTGAGCGCGCTGACGACGCACCTCCAGTAGAAGGCGCGCGCGCAAACAAATTTGGCGCGCATCCGTCTTCTAATTTGCCTGCTAATCAAGACGTCATTTAAAGGTTGGTCAGCTCTTTAATGACAAGGACATCAACCTGTCTTACAATAGACGGCGGCGTGTGCTAATGTAAGCCGCTGGCGGACAACCGGTTCATTGTTACGGTTCTCCAGTATTTCGTGTAAATCATCGCGCTTAAGACCGCGTGCACGTCTCAAAAGCAAAATCTGCCGTTTCTATCACGTTCTCTTGAATAGAGCACATTCCACTTCACAATATACGGCATGAACTAGATATTCAGGTTATAACTTTCATTGCATAGCACATCCTGTCATCAACCACTATTCATAAAGGCTTGGACACACGATACGACGCCGGTAGCATGAGACGATGCTTACAACGGGGAGTCGCACCTTGTACCCACCTGTGCAACTGTGCCGCGCGACGTCGCATAGGTACAAACAAGTTCTACTTCGGCGATGTCACCGATTTTATGCGATACTGCAAGGAACGTCCCTAAAATCCCAGGACAACGTCACAGGCAACGTCGCATCATGTGTCTGAACCTTAATGCAGCCATCAATACGTTACGGTTGATTATTTCCATGCATTACATACCTGGCATAGGATAAGAGAATCTCTTCTGTCTCTTATGCAATATAACAACAGGTTCTTCCAACACTTCCTCATGATGTTCTACACCATAGAAGTCCTTTTTCTCTATCTTACAATGGCAAGGCAAGAAAAGCCCGCAGTCGGGACACCTCGTCTGATTCAAATACTTTGCCGACATTCCTAGCTGGAACAAGCGAGGAATAAGAAAATGGTGGTCCGTAAGGACCCCCTAGTGACGCTAGGCCACTGTGTCTTACATATTTTCCTCTCGCCTTGCAGACCTTGTTCTTTTTAATCAACACCAATCAGAGGTAATTGAGCGCTTTTGACGTCACTTCTACTTCCTCATTACGCGCGCGCGCGCGCGCGAAAACTCTGGTTTGCAAAGCATTATTGGAAATGTAATGTGTCATGAGCGCCGCTTTTAATAAATAAACCAGAGGTGAGAAGGGAAGGTAGAAAGGTCGACGCTCTCCATGGTTTGTACTGTACCAGCTACTGATTTGACGTGCATTAAAGTGTAGTCAATTTCTTGTACATTTTCATATAGTTTCTGAAGTTTTTGTATTCGATTAGTTGCCGAAGTTTTTCGCATTCGATTGGGGTCTACGTCGTTTAAAATTTGCCTTTCTAAAGTTCAATGGCGGACAAGAAATGAACTCGTGCCACACGGACTTCTGGGGCTGAATTTGAGGACAATATCGCTGCCATATTGTATTGGAATAATGGGATTGATTTTGGGGACGACAGAGTTCGTGGCAAGTCTTTCGTTGAACTCTGGAAAAGCCTTTGATTTCGATGCGGTTTGCATTCGACTGGTTTCTGTTGAGATTAATAATCCATTGACCATTAAACATGATACACATTCGATTGGTTGCTCAGCGATGCATTCGAATAATTACCGATCTGATTTACTGTTGAACAGCCGTCGAAACAGTTAAAAAGTAAAATAGACAAACACATCAAAGCTATTAATCATTATATTACACAAGTTGAGACAGACACACTAACTTTGCCTGTGGTACATTGTACATACATCCCCGATAGCTTGTCAAATCTACTTCAAAAGATCATATACTCAAAAACCGACGATATAACCGATCTTCAATTCGACTCAGTTGAAAAATACAACGAAATGTTGTAAAGTATAAGCAGTTTTTGTCCCGTCTTCTAGGATCAATTTTGAAACAAAATAACATTTCTCATTTTCGGTAATAGCTATTTCATGGTCTGTACTGCAGTTACACACTTTGCCATTGTCTGAGATGCTCTGCTGACTGGATCTGTCATGTAGAAGTCCTTCAGTTCAACCATGGTTGGTTTTAGAGGTGTTTTACTTGTATGCGCTTTGCTTCCCTGCAAAAAATCACAAGTACCTTTAGCTTATTTTTGCTTGTTTCAAGCGTGTACATAGATGTGAATAGAGTGATTTTCGTATGAGTGGAAAACTTACGACTGACATACGACACGTACAGAATTAATTAATTAATTAATTAATTAATCTGTAGGAGTGACTGAAGTTAGAGGTCTGCTGTTGAGTGAACTTTCGATGTCTACTAATGCTAATTAATTAATTAATTAATTAATTATTAATTAATTATTAATTAATTGTGACTATCGTATGAGTGGGGAAAATACTGTACTGACTTACAGCACGCACACAGTACCGTATGCAGTAACACTGAAATGGCTTCCCTGAGTGTTTTCCTGTGAATCATCCAATGACAACGCTTAGTTACGGTAATGGTATGGCTACATTATTTTCGTGTAGTTCATCCAATCACAAGGGTAGTTACAGTTACGACTACAAATTCGGCGTATCGTTTACTTCTCGTACGAAATCCGCTCTAAAGTAGCCTGCTCAACTACGCGTTGTGATTGGATGATTCGAAAGCAAATGGAAAGCCATTTCAATGTTAGTGCATACCGTACCGCGTACGTGCCGTAAAGTCGGCATACCTTATCTCTCCTACTCGTACGAAAACCACTCTAACGTATACTAAGTTATGATCTCGATGATAACATGATTTTTGACAGTAATACAGAGGCAGCACGCGCCTTTTCGTGGCCTAAATAGTCGCAGTCTCATTAGCATAGTTTTTATTATAACAAGATCAAAATATACTCCCTGTACAATGATCTGAAAGGCTCCTGAACGAAATGTCAAGTAATACCAGTCAGCGCATAAAACCTGGTTGCAGTGATGACAGACTAACACCAGCAAACACGAACCTGAATTAAAGCTTGTGCCAGACTAAAAAAGTTCGCCTTCTCCACATCGCCGTAACGAGTTAAGTTGGGTGACACCTCGGTGAATCTTCTTCTGATTTCCTCAAGGGTGTCATACGGCAACGCCTGACCTGCAATCTAGAACAACAACAGTCTTGTCAGTATCCTTGGTTGCGACTCAAAGCTTTTTTCAATGACTAACCTCTGATAGCGCTCTGATAATCTTCCAGTCATCTCGTGCATAGACGGGTGGGGTTACTGCACGCCTGAAGGTTAGGAATATAAAATGTATTATATTGGGTTCATGACGAAGATATAAAAGATGATCTAACTGAGGCGTCGCTGTTTATTAACACAGTTGCTGCCTCGCTGCTGTAACTTCGTGTGAGTCAATCGTATTCCGTTTGGTATCTTACACAACACTCAATTATCACAGTGTGATTATGTGACTAACAATCACTGAATTGCAGAAAAACATTGGGTGAAACAATCGCGGAGTTCCAGAAAAAAATGGAGTGGGAAGAGCTGATTATTGCAACTGGTGAAGTGTCAAAGCAACAGAAGAGTTAGAAAAGAAAGAAATCTTCGCATTTGTTCTTGAGTTTTATCTTATCTTACGTATCACCATACCACCCATTGTCCAGACATACCTGGTTTGTTGGGCACGTCCCTCTGTGTTAACATATGTCGCTGTCTTCTCTGTGTACGCTGCTCCAGGTAATACAACATCAGCCATATGAGCGCCGTGGTCTCCATGGTGACCTTATGAGGAAGAAAACAACATTGTAACATCTTACACAGCAAGTGCCCAAGATAACATGCAGCTCGTCTCCAAAGATATCGACAGAGAGGTTTCAATTATGCCGTATCTGCCTTCAAGATTATCACATCACTGTGAAACTAATTTATAAAAAGCATTTGAAAATAAAACGAGAAAACATATGTTGGTCAGTTCCAGAAGAATAAGGGGGCTTTCATTTACTGTGGCGTGGAGTTAGGTTATGAGAAGTCTTGTAGGGGGGGTAGGTTACAGAGGTGTGAGGCTGAAAGTAGGACTGTAGTCTTGGAGGTTGTAGCAGAGCTTTTGTATTTTCCACAGAGGGAGGAGGGGGTCATGAAATGTTTGGTAGCATACGCTCATTTTCGACCCCACCACCCACCCATGCACAACCACCCTCCCTAGACCACATCCCTTGCTATGATCAAAATAGAATAACAAATGTTGAAGAAAGGGAATACAACAAGGGTAATACATAACATGACATACTACCTTGGTAAACCACAAAACAATCCTTTGGTAAATCTTCACGTTTAACAGTACCTTCATCCTGTGTAGAAAAGGCATAAGCAAAAACGGTAAAGATTGATAGCTAGTAGAGAATGAACTAAATGTCATGTACTTACAGAACCAAGAAGGAAAAGAAGTTTGGGTCTTTCAGTCATGTTTTTAGCACCAGGTTTGTAACCAATGTCAAGAGCTGCTACTTGACTTGCAACCTGATGAAAGGATATGAAATAGTCAACAAAACCTTAAATAAAATTATGTTTAGAAATACTGTTGTATTATTATATTATCATATTGTAAGGTAATTTCTCACACTCATTGGCCAATTTGCAGTCCATAACTTACAATATGGACCACTAACCTTATTTCTGTGTTTACCTTGCCATGTAATAAACATCTTATTAACCTTACTTGCTTGGTCCATACACGAGTCATGGAACCTCTTTTTTTCACTTTTTTAAGGCCCATACACTACTAGCAATACTACTACCAATAGTTTTGCTTCAGAATTACTATGCACTGTAATTCTGTATACTTGATAGGTTTGGTCTAAACCTGATGGCATGGGTGATGAGAAATTCTCATGATTTTTTTCATCATCAAAAGCCATGATATCAAGGTTTAGCACTGAATTACATAGCACACTTTATTTAATGCAACAAAGTGTTGGCTTAAATGATTTTGTGATATCATCCCTACAGTTCATAACTTACTCTGTGCATAACATTCAATACCCTCCATTCAGGGTCCCCTCCTTGTCGACCTTTAAGCTTTTCAGACATCTCAGAGACAAGAGCAAGAATAGCATCACCATCTGTTCCCTGCAGGCATTGGTTACCCACTAGAATAATGGGTCTTTTGCTGTTGACTAGGGTCTTAGAGAAGGGATGTTTTCCCGACAAGATGTCCTGTAAGACTTCTGCTGTTTGACCAACATGCTACCAAGAGATAAGACAAATAGGATAAGTACTAAATCAAGCAATTTTAAAATACCTACTGGTATTCACTACTCTACAAAATACTGGGGACTGTACACAAAAAGACAATGCCATCCTTGCATTCTTGGACACTAGATGTCAGGCTTCTTGACTAATGGGCCATTTAAATGTAATAGTGATTTGTTAGTCATGCACTAGGTGTCAGTGGATTGTTGGTTAGGTATCAGCCAACTGTCCATTGTTGGTCTGCCAAAAGATAGATAGAGGCCTATTCTTTATTGTTACCAAATTTATCTTGTACTTAAACCAAATGCACCCCATATCAATGAAATACCAAAACCAATATAAATAATACAATAACTTACATCATAATTATATGTTAAGTCCACCTTCATTCCAACAAGACCTACTTGAAGATCATTATGCATCCAACTGAGGAATAAATAGTAGCCTTCAATAGCAAATTAAAAGAAGATGCATTTTATAGAAAGAAAAAAACTAGCTACTTGAACAATTTATGGGAAACAATTTAGACAAAAACCCTCAGCTGGAATGACTAAAACACAGCCAAGCAATCACTGTATCTCTAGTTTTCCCAGCGGAATACATCTTGTCCAACAAACACAATTATAAATTGCCTGTTTTCATAAAGTCTTCCGTCTTGCATTACTTGATTTCATATCTAAATCCCACAACACATAGATGCAAACATACATATGTTTGTGATCCCACTTCAAGATTTGCAACTTTACAGCTGCCTTTGTTCAGACTGTGGGATGTAGCAACAACAACCAAGATTAGATAGGTTACTAAGAAAACAGTAAAAAGTAAGGTACTAACCTTTTACGAATGCGAGCATTGATTAGTGGAGCCTCGTATCTTGGGTTAGAGCCAACTATGAGTAAGACATCAGCATCCTGACAGTTGTAAGAAAAAAGTCTTTAAGGTTCTCAATTCAATATTCATAAGTGCCAGAAAGAACCTCACCTCAATGCCAGCAATAGTGGTATTCATTATATAGCTTGATCTGAAGTCAGTGCTGTAGAACAAAAACAAAACCAACACTTCTGATCATTTCTACACATTCATTGTTTCTATATATTACTTTATTTATTGGTATTTTATACTTATTTTGGAATCAGTGTGAGTCTTATCTACTTCATACCCTAGAAACATTACAATGGAGCTGCAGATACATGTAAGCTTAGAATAACTGAACAAGGTTTAGTCAAGTTCAACAATTTGGTTATTCAATGTATAAAGTACAGTGTAGTTAGCAGGGGCTGATCCAGGAATCTGAGGAAGGGGGCCTGCAAAACTGATCAAGCCAAGTTTGCAGGTATAAAAATACCACTTACTGTGATTCTCAATATTCTGTGAACTCCATAGTTGTGAGCTGTCTGTTGGAATTTGGTTTTTCACTGCTACCAGTCAAAAACATAAAAGCTACTGACTAATCATTTTTGATTGACAGCAGCAAAAAAACAATTTCACAACAAGCCCTTATCTGAGTTTGCAGAATGAGAACTGCAGTAAGTATTACCCCATCCCTAAATCCACCCATGGTTGGATTCCCTGTGGTTCTAGAAATTTAATATCCACAACTCCACCACAGATAGGATCTGAATTTCCAAGGGGTGAACATGCCCTCATTTACACTCCGAGATTTGAGATTTCCTTTACATTAAGATTTTTTACAATTTATAAATATAAAATAATAGATGTGGGAAGAGTATTATGCATCTATTGTGAAATACATGCACAGCAGTGTAAGATGTTGGCCAACTATTTACCAACACTTTACCAACCACTTACTGTATGTTGTATATAGAGAAGATTTCGCAGTTAAATTTTGCTGGGTCATGACTGTGTTCATGTGGCAACCTCTTCACAGTCATACAAAATCTGTTCGAGCTCACAACAGTTGTATTTTGCAGAATTTACTTATGATAATCCCTCTTCAGGGGTGAGGGATAGCCATCTTCCAGAATTACAAAATTTATTTATTGGCTTATTTTAGAAAATTTATGTCTTTTGTAATGCAAAGCAGCACACACCTTGATCCTTTTGTAGGGAATCCTTCTTCAGTGTAAAGCCCCTCACTGTTAAACCTGTTAAACAGATCTTTCAGAGCTACTAATGCCTCTGCATCAACCATACCACCAACCACTGCAGCCATCTCTTCACCCTTCAATGAGTTCATTTTCTGGGCAACTGAAACCAAAGCATCTTCCCATGAGCAAGGCACAAGGTTGCCAAGCCCGTCTTTGATCATGGGTGTGGTCAGTCTCTGGCGTTTTAGTCCATCATATGCAAACCTGACGTTGGGAAATTTTAATTTGGGTAAAAAGAATAAAATACTAAAAGAATTACTTATTAAGGAAATTATTTAATTACTTTATACTACCAACCTTGTTTTGTCAGATATCCATTCCTCATTGATATCCTGAAGGAGGAATTTAAGAATGAAAGTTGTGAATGAGGGAAAAAGCTTAAATACCCTGAAAGGTATAATAAAATAATGGATAATTTATAACTTATATTTGGGACTTGAGCACCAAAAGTAGAGAATAGTATTTATTATATCCACATCCACTGGATATGAGCAAGAGTGCGCTCTGATTGGTTCCTCTACTATTAGGATATCAGCTCATATCCCGTGAGTAGAGAAGTAAATGGCGGAGCGTTTCGCCGACGTTATTTCGTTTTTAAACTTAAAAATAATTAAAATTCTGCATTTCTCACAATCCAGTGGATGTGGATATAATAAAACAATTATTCCACTCAATTTCATCATACCTGGCTATCTAATAGCCAACTTGGTGCTGTGTGCCTTGTCGGCTATGAGCTCATGTACGACTTGATTTCATGGAATAATTGTTAAACTAGAAGCTCTATGAGCATAAACTGGGATGCCTGTAGCCCTGTGCACTTAGCACAAAAATGTTTAGAAATATTTTCGAAAGTCTGTACATATTTGTGTTTTCCCAATTAGGCAGCCTAACAATGAGTGTTGCGTTACGCTGTGGTGTTTGGGAACGGCGTGTACACAAATTATTTTGGATATGCTAGTAAGCTATGCTTTTGATTTACGGTAGAATAAAGGACATGAGCACTTCAACCTTCCTTCAGAATTTACTTTGTTTACTACCTACTCTCGATAATTCTTTAATTCCTTTCTTTAAATAAGCCATCTTACGGGTCCTTTTGAAAGATAAATGATGGAATTCGCTTGCTTCTAACACTAAAAAAAAACTGGAGAGATCATATCGATACTCGAATTAATCTTCCTCAAAAAAACATTTTCTTTGTAATTCATATGTTTATATCAAGCAAATCCTGTACCTTCAGTAGCTCTGTTCGATGACACGGTCACAAACTGCCAAGCAAACGAATTGTTTACTCTAATTTCTACCAATTTCGAACTTGTTCGAAACTCGAGATTGTTTGGTTAATGTTATCCTCGGATGAAATGTGCTTCGAGAAGATCGTTCTGCATTACCTGCATTACCTGCATTACCTACAAGTCTTTGTAGCTTGGTGTCAAACAGATGACCGATTCTCCTGATTCTACAAAACCCCAAACAAGTCATTTGACCTTACAGATCAATTTTTTAGCTTCAGGAGTAAACCAGAATTGTGCTCGCAATTCTTGTAGACAGCGCCACGAAGAGAGTATGCATAGACAGTAATATTATGCATGTTAGTTGTCTGTCTTGTCACTTGTGATGATTGACAGTTGTCCCAGTTTGCTATATTCATATTGGTCCGTATTGGCTACGTCATTGGTTGTGACAATCATCCCCGACCCTACCGGTGTACGTGGGAGCCCTGTGGCTCAATTAATTAAATTGCACAATTTTTCCATTTTATAGCACAGGAAAAAAACGATAAGGGTGGTATATACATGATGTCAAACTGTCATCAATACAATTCTTTGGAAGGAGACTTTATCGTTTCCATTAGAAATGAAGTATGTACCTGAAAATCAACCCATTTTTCGACTGGTATGCTACAGGCATCCCAGTAATAATTCACTGTATTGCTCATCTCAGGGAGGGGGTGGGTGCACCCCCTGGATCTGCCCCTGTATATTGTATAATGGAGATTCTGACACACCTCATTTAATCTTGGTAGGATTCTCATTATCTCACCACTCCTATGATTCACAACTATATTGCTACCCACAGCATCTAAAACATCTATTGAATCTGTTTTCCTGTAGATTGAAATGAAAATTTTATTCACTGGTAAGAGAGCAGATGGTCAGTTATAGTTAGTCACTTGTGTTTTCATTACTTGAGAATAACTGGGATGGTCAAGTAAAGATTGAAACACGTGCACTGATTATGAAATAAGGTGAAATTCTTCTATAGAAACCATGTTCACATGCTCTTACATCACAGGGTTTTAGACAAAAGCTTTATAAAATGATTTTTTTCATGTTCTATGCTGTTTTATCAACACTTGGGATGGTTGGATGGAGGGGAACTTGAAAAGCTTTAGAATCAGAAAAACACTCAAACAGTTTGAGTGATCCTAAAACGTTTTTCATATTTTCCCCAATATCTCAAATGTCGATAAAACATCTGTTGATTTCCTGACATTAATTCTAGGTATTAGGGAGTCAGATAAAGAGCTTATTTCAAAGTTGTAAAGAGATGAAATCAAAATTCATGTGACATTGTACATGATATTTGTATTTAAACATTTAGTGGGGAAACCAGTATAGAAACGGTGACCTTTTATGAGGGGTATAATTTCTGTACTGTTGAAATAAAGAGAAAGAGATCCCACCTTAACTCCCATGGCCTTGCAACAAAGGCATATGGCTTAGATGTTAAAGCACCAACTGGACAAAGATCTGGTGAGAACAAGCAATATCAATTAATGTATGGCAAATGTTTAGAAAATCAAAGGGAAATGGTGACCACATGTAAATGTGTAAAGCTGCATTTTTTATAACATGTATGTGTGCTTGCATTGTAAAACACCACTGTTGACTAATGTTAAAGGTTTGCTAATCATTATCCACTGTTTTTAATGCTCAAACTTGAGAGGCAATTTCATAAAAACAATGGAATATTAAAAAATACAGTGTATATAAAAACAATAAGAAAACTGTGTTTGGCATTTCATGTCAGTATTCTCTGATATTTTACAGGACATCCTAAGACACAACAGGCAATTACCTATAACATTCCCTGAAAGTTCCGACTTGAACATCTTCTCAATATATGTCCCAACTTGCATGTCACTGCCACGTCCTGTTGTACCTAACTCATCAACACCTGCTATTTCACTGGCAAATCTGGAATTAAATTCCAAACCAAAATGTTTATTAAAGGTTAAAGATGTAAATTTATAAAATAATTTAGATACTATGTGCACTCTGTATTTCATTTCTAAAGTAATGCTTTGATTTTATCCAAGTATTATTTATGGCTGCGCCTTTGGTTTTTTTCAACCCACTTCTTAGAGTGTGGATATTGGATGAAACAATCTTTCTCATATTTGATCTACAGTTTCTAGATTTATAACCCCCTGTCAAAAGACAAAACTAAAAATGATTTAATAATCACCTGATACATCTGGTACAATGGATACACCTTGTCATGATTGTCTTGATCAATGGTCCAACATTTTTGTCCTCTACAGCCCTGAAGAAAAAAGACCAGTCAATAACTATTACTTATGATAATTATGGTGAAAATAGATGAAAATGGAGCAGTCTGGATCTCCAAGCACTTAGAATCGTGCAGTCTTTTGTAACAAAATCAAGACTCTGGCCAGTTTTCTTATTTTTTGCAAGACAAATAATTTTGGTGGAACAAAATTTCCCCAGCTGTTTTATTTTCTATTTCAATGGAAGTTCAAATTGTTTTGCCCTGCTAGTAGTAAAAATTTAACCTGCATATTGGCCATTGACAGGTTGCTATCATGAGCCTTGCAAAATGTTTATAATACAGAGGATACTGGTCTGTCTTGTTCTTTCTTGGGTTTGTATCTTACCTCAGTCCACACAAATTTAAAAATGAACTTGAACAATATACCTAGCCCACACTTGATCAATAACTGTTTTAATTTCACTATGTCATTTCTACATAGTATTGACTATATCAGTAAAATTATTACTTTTGTTAACAGAAACAACCTTAACTTAGCTAAATGTCTTACGTATAAATGCCTTAAATGCTTTAAATGCCTAAAGTATATTTCTCTTTTTTCACAGTGTCACAGATTTCCTTTTATTGGTTATTACAGTGCGACTACTCCAACCAAGGCCACCCAAACAAATTTTCGGATAAATTTTCAATGTTCATTTTTGACACTCTATGACGGATTTGTTGCACGTTTCTACAGCATACGATGCTTCTTGCTAAATTTCAATATAATTTGTACACAAACAAAGCAAATTCTGTGCATTTTAAGTGAAATTTCAAACATTTGTAGAGATTCTATTGTTTATATACTCAATCGTGATTGGATAATTTACATGAAAATTAATGGGTGGCCTTGGTTGGAGTAGTCGCACTGTAAATGCCTTACCTTTTTCCTGAAAAATCATTATCTACAAAACGGCTTCTGTCACTACCAAAAGCCATAGACTGATCTTGTAAATCACATTCTCCTCCCTGGTCACAGATTGGACAGTCCAAGGGGTGATTCATTAGAAGGAATTCCATAACACCCTCCCTGTTAAAAAACAACAACAATCAACTGAATGTGTTGAATGAAGAAACAAAACTAGGTGATCTTGCTACAAATTGGGCAAAGGATTATTTGTCAAAGCAAACGATTCCTAATACCAGGTTCAATACCAGGACAATATCTCAACGATTTCATTAGAATGACAAATAACCCTTGAAAACAAAACACAAACTCAGCTTACGATAAAACTTCTACTTTTTTTTGTAAAATTCCACCTCAAAAGACACCATTTTTAAATTCATATTGGAACTTTTTATGATGCAACAAAAATGATTCTGATTGGCTAATACTAACCGGAAGTGTGTGTGTGAGATCACCTGGAAAGGACTAGTGAAACAGTACATATAACTTTAAAACTGTTTTCTATGCTTCAGATTTTTCTGTAATGTGGCACACAAATTAAGGGGGCTTTCATTTATTGTGGCAAGGAGAAGGGCGGGGGTTGGCAAAATTTTGAGCCTTGCCTGCCAAACATTTCACAACCCCCTCTCCCTATGGAGAGTGAAGATTTTATAACCCCCTCCTTCTGGACATTTTCTAAACTACTGACACTAAAACAAATTATCACAGTCATCTACTACTATTTCAAATTTCATCCAATTTTCTTTACTTCTACAAGTTCCTTCATTGACTTTGAAATCATGCTTTCTTGAAGCTGCATGGTGCAACAGCAAAAATTCACACACTATAGTAAAACAAGTTAATGGGATACAGAGAAAGTCTAGGTGCAAGCTGGAGCCGGGGATTGAGGGTCTCAATAGGAAGAAAATATTGACCCACCTAAGTGCAATCTAGATTGACTGCTTGGTAGCCCTGTGGACATTTACCAAAGGTAGCCCACATAAACAACACACTACAAAATGAAGTGATCAAGATTGTACCTTGCCTTCCTGGTTACAGGAGAATCAGTTTTGATTTTCATTCCTTTCATGACAGGCATTGCACATGAAGCAATAGGCTGTACAAGGACAGGAAGAATTATTTCAATTTAGAATCTTCCATTTACAAATACATGTATGAAAACCATCCAAAGTACATAAATAAATCATAGAAAGAGTATATATATGCAGAAATCACCATTACTTACACCATTACCAGTACTTTGGATGGTTGGATGGACGCATGGCACTTTGCCTAGTTGACTTGTTCCTGGCGCACATTAAGGTGACTGCATGATGCAGTTATGCCATTAATGTGTTCATTACATGTCTATGTGACTGTGTGAGGCAGTTCGTAGTTCATGGCCCACATGACCTATTGCTCCAGTAGCTCAGTGGTTAGAGCATCCGACTAGAAAACGGAGGGTCGTGGGTTCGAATCCCACATGGAGCTTAGAAAAATTTTTTCTGGGCTCCTTGTGGTAATTTCTGCATATATATACTCTTTCTATGATGTATGAAAACAAGAGGAAAAACAACATGGGTTTTGCTAAATACATGTATTACCTTGGCTGATCTTTCAACTTCAACCAAACACATCCTGCAGTTACCTGCGATGGAGAGTTTATCATGATAACAATATCTTGGGATCTCTACTCCAGCTTGTGCACATGCCTAAATGACAAAATAATTGTGTATTTGTAATTATCTTCTTTCTAAATAAGTAGCTAAGGATGACCCATTGTAGAAATTTTTGATGAACAGTCTTATAAATGAGTCTTTTGTATTTGCAAAAAAGATAAAGACCAATACATGTATCCTTCTATTGTACCCCCTCCCTATGTACCAGCCAACCATGACTGGGGACTCTTAGTTTGATGTCTGTGAAAATGGGAAAATCCTCTCATCCCCAGGGAAATGTTGTTGTCAGATCCAGTGCCACAGGAAGCACAAGTGGCATAGTGGTGAGAACTTGCCTCTCATCAGTGTGACCCGAGTTTGATTCCTATCAGACTTGGTGTCAGTGTCGTATGTGAGTAGAGTTTCTAGTTTTCGTAAAACAAGGGCATATTCCCTCTGTTGGGCAGTTTAAATTTGTCCAGGTTAAGAGACCAGGGAGGTGAAAGACAGTGCTTCCCTCTAGTTGTGGGGATTCAAAAGGAAGTTAACAGTAGGTAAATACCCGCATGTTTCCATAGTCATGCCTGGGTTAAGTTACCCTGAGGCTTCCAGAGGCTTTTTACTCTTGCTCCGGGGATTATACTTTGGACATAATGTCGTGAGGAGAAAAAACCTCTGGGCGCATGAGTTACAAATCTCACTTCCATGCTTTTTGATTGATGTACTTAATCATATCAAATTATAGATACTCAGACAAAACCGGTTTTGATACATGATAGTGTTAATGTTTACAGGATGCGGGTCATGACCCTTTACTCACATGCATTTGACAAGTTTGTACATGTAAACCTGATGATAATTGTAGAGTTTGTGGCTGTTCTTCAAAATTATTAGGAAGAGGGTAATGTAATTTGTTCACAAGAAAGTTTCTCCATTTCTCATTGCGAATGAGCGATTCAGGGCTTGCGAACATGATACGATATTTAGGGACTTAAATCCCTCAAACTCCACATTCTCATCCTCTAGACATACGCTAGAAATTTCTCTTGAACGCAGATTTCTCAAGTGAGATTTGCTCAGTGATACAAGAGGCCAAATTACTATCAATACTGGGTTCTTAGGGTATAAACTTGGTGATTGCTAAGGGAACTTCTAAATCTTTAAATAGATGTTTGTCATTTAACACGGCCATCAACATCAATGACACTGACAGATACAATATAGTATAAAACAGCAGAACCAAACAGTACTATAAACCGGTTTTCCTAACTGAAACTGGTCAACCAATCAAAATACTCGAATTCATTTGTTTTTCTTAATAACCAATCAGAAGGCAGTATCAAAATCTGACTCACGGGAAAATCTATGATCTCTGATTGGGTGGGTTTGCTCAAAGGGTAACTCGTGCGCCCTGAGGTTTTTTCTCCTTGTGACATCACATCCAAAGTACAATCACTGGAGTGAGAGTAAAAAGCCTCTGGAACCCAGGGTAGGGTTAAGTGGGGGAGAGAGGGTGGTTTACGCCGACTGGTTCATTATATTAAAAAGATGGGACAATGTTTTGTTTACCTGAAGAACTGTCACCCTTGGGTCAACCAGCACTCTCTTGTCATTCACAAAAACTTCTATCTTTTCTGGTGCTGGTGCAGCAGCAGTAGACTGCTTCACTGTATACATTTACCAAAATCAAAGGAAATTTGTTATTGCAAGTACAAAATGCACACGTACAGTACAAACTTCTTACCGGCAAAATGGATGGCTGGCAAAGCATTTCTTGTGTGCTTGAGAGCCGTTCCTCTTGATAATGTGAGCTTAAACATCTTTTTCGATCTAATCAAATAACACAGGTAAAAATTTTTCATTCGTAAATGTGTCTACGAACTTGCGATAAACCAGACAATATCATAACTTACATCTCAGTCTTACAGTTACGAATAAGATAGAATATTATGGCAGAATTCCTTGTTTTCAACATATAAAATTTTACTTACAAATTGAACAAATATCAAATATTACGTACGTGATATAAATCGCTTATCTTGGAGCTCAGAGCTCTTAAAATGAGCTCAAACTCGAACACAAATACGCAAATGCTCACAATCCAAGATGGCGGAGCTTATCTTCATCCGGGACTTTTGAGTTATATAACTCTTGTCAGCGGTCTGCCTTCCAAAATAGATGGATACTTCATGTACTTTTCACATAAGCTCCTTTGTAAATACTCACTTTGAATGAAATGATCTAAATATAATACTTGAAGTATCTACCTACAGTCGGCCTATTGGTTTTTACTGTTAAAGATTGACTACGAGTATATCTAAAAACTGTTTTATATTGCTGGTTTTAAGGTAAGAACTACAATGATGGTTTTTGCAATGAACGAACAACAACGCTTATCTTCTATTTTTGTTTCGTATTGCTCATAAAAGAAAATATTGGCACTCTTCCAGAAGCAACATGGCTGGTCTGTACAAGCAACTGATGACCAGCATTGCGTTCAGATTAAAAACCTCTTATTCATTAACACTAAGAGGTCTAGCAGCTGCTGTATCCAACCCACAAGTCAATGCTTTCTCCACTTCATCCTCATTAGAAGGCAGAACGCATTATTCATTTATGAAGATTCCCCGGAGTATTCCAAACATGCCAGTACCTAGGTATCTAAAAGATGGGACAATCAGAAGACATAAGGGCAGATCTGGGAGAAACCACTCTGGCAAGATATCGATACGGCATCGTGGTGGAGGACACAGTCAAACATATAGGATTATAGACTTTGTACGTGCCCCTTTCATGAAGGGGACTGATACCCCTCCTGTCATCAAGGAAAAGGTCCTTCAAATAGGTTATGATCCATGCAGATCAGCTAGGATTGCCTTGGTAGCTGGCAATGGAAGTAATAGGCAGAAGTTACTTATTGCTCCTGATACTGTTGAAGTTGGGGATGTCATTACCTCACACCGAGGTAAACCAGAATCCTTAGCTCTTCTTAAACCAGGTGATGCGTATCCACTGAAATATTTACCCATTGGAACTGTTGTACATAATATTGAGTTAAAGCCAGGAAAAGGTGCACAGCTTGCAAGGGCTGCTGGTACATCAGCACAGCTTATTCGCAAAACCAAAGATACTGCTGTGGTTAGGCTGCCATCGAAAGAAGAAAAAGTTGTCAACAATCTTTGTATGGCTTCTGTAGGAAGGGTCTCTAATATTGATCGTAAAAATAGAGTAATAGGAAAGGCTGGAAGGAATAGATGGCTTAATAGAAGACCCAAGGGACAGACTGGTATTGATAGAACACATTGGAAGAAGAAGAGAGTTTAGAAATTTCCATTTGTATCAGATTAATTTGTCATAGTTAGGTGTGATTTAACTTAGATTCTGACTGTAATTGAGGAAGATATTTTTTGGATTGTTGCTCATTGAATTAATACCTCTGAATACCTCTGATTTAAATGAACCAAGTAAATTTTTCCTCTTCATGGTAAAGAATTCAAGGATGGTGCTTGTACTCATTGTGACTTCTTGACTGGCTGTCAAAGGGATGTTAGGGAGGGGGATTTGATGATTTTGAGGGGTCATGATTTTTCAGCAGATTTTTTTTTGAGGGGGGACTTTCAAAAATTTGTAACATGTTTGTATGGTATCACATAAGATCACAAAAAAATCACTAAGAATGGCAAGGAAGTTTTCCAATAGCCCCCTTCTACAAAAATTATGAACACCCCCTTAGTTTTAGGGATTTGAGAATACAAGGAGACAGTTGTAAGTCTATCATTTGGTCGGAAACAGAACAACTCTTAAAAACCAATAGAGATTGTTGTTGAAAAAATGAAAATGAAAAAACGAAAATGAAAGGAAAAAGCAAGAGAAGTAACCGAGCCCGCGCTGCAAGCGATCAGAAATCCCTCAAACCGAGTGTGCGCGCTGCGAGTGTGTTATTTCGCGGTCAGTTCGAAATGGTTGACTGATGTTTGTTTGCACTAAAATACCATTGAATTTCTCTTCTAATCTCCTCAATAGCCTTTGTAGATGCTTAAAAATGTAGGCCATTCGTAGTGGAAGCATTCAGAAATAATCTTTGTTAAATTGGGGCCAACCTGTTTTGTTTTAAGCGTGAATATTGAGATTGGAGTTGCACGTTCACACAAGATGTTTTCAATCGATGAAGATGAGTTGGACATCGACTTGGACGATGAGGTACATGTACAAACGATGATCATTCAGCATTTTATACTTAAGGTCTTATATGCTAGACCTTCATTTTAATAAGAATGATAGAATTCATGGCCATCAAAGATAATACTTACATGCAAAAACAGTATTTTGGTCACGGGACTACTGCTAACCATGTGTTTTGTCTCAGTATTTGTGAATTTAAATTCAACGGTTTTGTTTACCTTAAATCCGTTTCGATCGTATATATTTGGAGTTTTTTTAAAAACTTCGTTATTCGAACTACCGATTCCATGTCGCGAAAAACACGAGATTAGACATTTTTTTACCTCTATGTCATACCGGTACATGTATATTTTTACAGTTTCACATGCTTGCGTTAAAGTGGGCTTAATCTTGTCTATCAACTGGTTTTATATATATTAACGGTAATGTACTGTGGCAATCATGATATTTTTAATTCAAGAAAACTGGCTAAATATCATTATCATAATTTAGATACTGAATCATTCAATATTATCTGGATCGGTATTACTAGTATGTGATCAATTTTCGAAATTGACTAGTACATATTTCATGCTTATTTACCACAAAGTTTTAAAGGACTATTTTGCTCATCTTAAACAGGATTTTCTCTTGGAAGCATGTGGCATTGTTCCATCCAGTTCTAATAACCCAAGTGCTGGGACTTCTAATTCAAGAAATGACACACCCCTTCAAACAACTCCTGCGAGATTTACTAGAAAGCCGTTCAGTTCCCTTGAGAATTCTGCTACATTATCCAGAGAGAACACAACACTACTAAAATCCTCAGGGAACCGTTTAAATCCACCCAAACCTGCTGGACCAGCAAACATAAATAATATTTCTTCAACATGTATGAATAACAATAATTTCAATAAAAGAACAGGCCTTCAAGAATGTGAACCTCCAGCTAAGAGATTAGCATCCATTACTAATAATCTATCCTTTGCTCCCAAACAATATTGCAATTCCAACAAATCAAGGACTTCAAGTAGTTTCTCTAACCTCCAAGACATAAAATATACCAATAAGAAAGACTGTTGTTTGCAAAATCAGCAAAGTAAAGATGTGAACAGCCCAAGGAGTTTCAATGTGCAAGACTTGAATGAAAAGAAAATACGAAGTTCCACTTCACCTGGAGACAAGTCTTGCTTGAATCCTAGGAGTCCATTTTTGAATTCAAATTTCAAAACACTAAGTGATAGCAATCATTATAATAAGAACATGACTCCCAGAGGAAGACAAATGGACAGAATTCCCAGTAGTAATGCTGATGCCTCTTGTACTGATATCACACCTTCACATAAGAAGTCTTCCAGAAAGTTCCCTGGACCTGCAGGACTATTACCAAAACTGGTTAGTGCTAGATGGTTCCTAGTGCATATTTTCATCAGTAAAGCCCTATGCTGCAAAGTTATGCCAACAATACTTGATTAAGTTACACAGTATGTAACAAGGCATTCTGTAGAGAAGAGGGCAGTTTGTTTTCATTAAAACTAGCTAAGTGTTTAATTCTTGTTGGAAACTAAAAAGATGACATAGTTCTTTCCCCTCAATCCCTCATTTTTGATATAGAACATTGGGCAAAACCTAGAAGAGTTGTCAACAAAATTATCACCTTTACCATCAACTTCTCGACAGTCACCTGTGAACCAACAACCTGTGGTAAGTTGAGTCATTCCTTAAAGATAATAATCATGAACATATTAATAATGTACAATAGATATATGCACCGTAAAATGCTGACTGGCAGTCACCTCACCTTTTACTCATTTTATTCATGTGTAGCATTCTTATTTAAGCAGTAGAGGGCAGTTTCCTATTACTCTACCAGTGAAATAGAGCAGGTGGGATGTGTGTGAAACATGAGAAAAGTTTGAAAATCATTAGCTGTAGGTGAGAAACTGGTGGAAAAGAGCATAGATTTTGGTGGCCTCTCAGCCAATGAGAAGCAGGCATACTATCTATTAAGCTATGTGCAGTATATTATCAAAAGTGGTTGGATCATATTCTATGTCTATATAAATTATAGTTTGATAGTTTTCAAAGTCATCACATGTATTCCTTTGAAGAGCTCACAGTTACCATCAGAAGATGAAGAATTCACAAGAGATCCATGGATCAGCATGTTCAATGAATATCAAGAAAGTGAGTTACTTAAAATATTTAAAGAATATGTAAAGAATAGTTAGTGTAAAAGTTGCACATTGCTAGGCCATACTGATATTACACTTATTGACAGAATGTTTTTGTTTTCTTGATTAGATGTACCTTCAATGATGAGATATTCCATTGTCCAAGTGATATCTGAGGTAAGATTTCTATAAAGATGTGTTGGATAAGAAAATGATGGCTTCTAATTTGCCATGGAATTATCTATCAGTTCCACAGCCTGAGACTGTAGCACTCCAACTAGAGCATAATGCACAATGCATGTACTACTGCACATGTAATATAGAGCAGATTTTGTATGACTGTGAAAAATTCATGGCAGGAAAACGGCATGACAAAGTCAAGGCATAGCAAAGGCAGGTCAAAAGTCTAGAAAACACATCTTTACAGAAAGACATGTCTATGACACGGATTGTGCTGCAAGCTTTTCACAAGTGAAATCTGTCCTACTAATAAGAGACTAATGTTGTAAACTGCACTGTTTTGAAATTATCCTTTTTTCATTGGTACAGGCTGCATGTCAGCGTTTACGCTATGGCAAAGTTCCATCCCTGTGTGCAATAGTCAAGACCTTCTCACCAACTGAGACTGACTCCAGTATCTTTCTTAAAGACCCCACAGGTTATGATTGTTGTTCTTGTAGTGTTAGCACATCCATCAGATTTAGAAAACAAGCTTCAATTTGTTGTAGTGAAGTAAATAAGTGTAACTATACCTTGTTTAACTTTAGGGGAGATTTATGGAACTTTACACAAGAGAGTATTGGAAGAATATCAAACTGAACTGGCACCTGGTGCCGGCATCATTCTAAAACAGGTACACAACATGTATGGCATGGTTCATACAGCCTTGAAAAGTCCTTGAATTTCATCATCTGTCTTCAAAAGTACAGTTCAAAACAATCCTTGAAGGATTGCTGACATGTAATGGTACACAAAATTGAACAGATACAAACCATGTATGATATACTTTACAATGTTGTAGAGTATAGAGTGGTTTTCATATGAGTGGGAAACTGACTGCAATAGTTACTGCACAGTTACGGTACTGACACTGTTACGGTACGGACCGTACCGTTTCCCACTCATACGAAAACCGCTCTAGTATGGTATACTGTAATTGAAGAATAAAATGACAAGATCAAATATTTTAGTTCATTCTTCTTACAATCAGTGGCTTTCTTTCTGAAAACAAAAAAGAAGTGGATACATTTTCCCTTTACTCCATTTCTCCTTCCTTCTCATCCTACTTGTTGCTCTCTTTGCTGCCCTAATCTCACATTTATGTAACAAACTGCAAAGTGTATTCTTTGGTATTAATGAATAAAACATTAACTTTCAGGTGTCAGTGTTCAGTCCATCACCTAGGAAACATTACCTGAACATCACACCAGGGAACATCATAGAAATTTACCCCCCTGATCCAAGTCATCTAAACAGCAGTCAGCTTCTGGTAAGATATTGAGATGCATTCAGCTTTTGAAGACAAAAAGTAGGAGCTCAGTTTTTAAATAATCAGACTGTCCCTTTACTTTAAAAATATAATTAGATCAATTTTGATGACATTTTCCTGATTTTCCAGGCATCACAGGGAACACAAGATGTTACAAATAGTTCAAAGAGAAGGTACATCTTTTTGCTATTCAAACTTGATGACAGACACTGTTTTGAGATGCTACATGTATGCCTATATGAAGTGACACTAGATCTCTTGAGGATCTTTCTTTTTACACTAACACTTAAGAAATAAAAAGTATGAATACAGTTTTTTTATTATATATATAATTATTGATAAAATGCCTATTTTTCTGATATTTTCACACATGAAAATAACACCACCATGGTTTGTACCTTTTACAGCTATTTGAAAGCAATAAGGTTTGTTCATTGATAATTATATAGGTAATAAACAGAATATTACATACTAAGCGCTTGGATAATTTTATCTTCTCGTGTTGAAAATCTCTCACTTGTTCGCTGTACTCACTGAGATCTTTTCAACATTTGAAGATAAAATCCACATTTCCGCGTGCCCATGTAATATCCTCTATGTCTTGTTGACCTTTTAGAAGTACCATAGAAGAACCGGAGCTGGTTGTTCTTGAACCTTTGACCAAAACTCCAGATAAAGAGCAAAACAATAAAGGTAAGTGTTTTGTTATTTTTTCCAAAAGATGGCAAACTAAATGTAGAGATTTCTATTGACAGACACTACTGCATGATTATTTGCATTATTTTGGCTATTGGTTGTTGAAAGTTATGGCCTACCAACAGAATTAGAAAATACCTGAAACTTTGACAGATCCTCAATAACTTTCTACAAAATGGATAAAGGTATCTTGGTACTTCTTTGTGAGTGAGCTAATTTTACCTTGAATGCGGCCAGACGTGCTTACAGCAACAAATTTTGCAGTGTAATAAATACATGACTGGGAAATATTTGTATTTTTTCAGAAACATCACTGGGAAATTCAGAGAACTTTGATGAACTGTTAGAAGGTCTTGATGATGACATATTGGATGAGGATCTGTTAGCCATGTATTAGCTGCAATGCTCATGGATGAAGACAATGTACCCTGTATGAGTACTGTCTGCTGCTGAATGAATTAATAGAATGATGTAGAATCATAGATAAATATGCTGGTTCATAGGGGTGTAATTACGTACTGTGGTGGATGCATTTGTCCCATTTCATAATTACTGATAATAGTAATAATTATAATTGGAAACCAAATAGGTAATTAATTATTAATACTTCAATCCTGTTGATTGACTTTCAATATTGTTTTGTTGTGGTTGATTCATTTATCAGAATAAAAACCATTTAATAGAGGCTTGAGATATATCTGCATATGATCAATTATGGCTTTACATTAATACCAGGGTCAATACATGGAAGTAAATATACACTTACTGGTGTTTAAAAAAATGTTGTCACAGCATTGATTGACAATTGACAATAGGAGACTGCAAAGGATGTTGGTAAATTAAATTTGAATTCATTCATGAGACTATCACACACACATTCCCTGCAGAACTGAAGAAGCATGGAAAGTTGTACTGCTGTATTCAAGTGAAACCATGAGTAAATTAATTACAATTAAAAGTACTGACATCCCTTGCAGTCTCCAATTGCCAATCAATCCTGTGACAACCTGAAATAAGTTTATATTAAATTGTACAGAATACACACATCCTAAAGTGCTTACTTGTTGTTTGAGCAAGTGATGAGCTTGATGATCGTGGCACTCAGAGCAGATTTCGTATAACTATGAAAAGCTCCCAGCACAGTAAGTGCTGTAAGTGCTGTATTTTTATGTGCCTTGACTGTATCACAATCTTGTTCAAGCTGCGAGCTTTTTTCAGTCATGAAATCTGCTTGCAGCTTGAACCTTGCACTAATAAAAGTATATGTTCATGGCCTTTCCCCCACTGACCATGAGAATATGTCCTTGAAGATTATGTAGTAGATATATGGATGTGTTGCTCACAATATCTGTTGCCAAGAAGAAAACAGCAGAATTTGAGAGAATAGCTGTCTGAAGATTATGCCAACTTCCACTGGTTGATTTATTCTCTTTTCATTTTTACATGCTTTTTTACTCGCTCCTTTATATATTTTCATTACTTTCTGACATTTAGTTCTGAAACCTACTTTTACATTTAACTTTCAATTGGATGCACAGCAATTTTAAAATGGTTGCTTGGAGCCAATAAATGTTTTGCGTTATATGATGACAAAAATATGCTTCTGAAAAAAGTCGCAGGATGCAAAAAAAAAAAAAAAAACTCGCTTGTATTACCGCATTACAGAAATCTGCTCTATACGAAGCTTGTAGGTGTAGAAGAGCAGGCAGTATCTCCATGCTTACTCTTTATTGACCCAGGGATGTATAAAGCATGGAGAGAGGCTCTGGATTTCCTTTTTTGTTCTAAATACTTCGAAATATCTGGAAACTCCATATCTTCCTTTTTATCTTTCCTAATCTCGAGAAGTTTTCTATGAACTTCAGCGGAAAATCTTCTTCTTCCTCCTTCGTACGTTTCAGATGAACGACAAAAACCTCGGTAGATAAGTCCCATATTATAGAGTTTATTCTCGAAGAATAAGAAGATAAAGCACAAGATGGAGAGAGACACGCCCACAAAGAAAACCCCGCTCAGTGATTGTTCGTCAAGGCGTTCGTGAAGATCATCAGTTGATGTCTTCCCAGATCGTACCCATTTCTTGTAAAGTTCACTTGGCCTGAATGTAAGAATAAATCATTCACATTAAGCACCAGTTAATGTAAACCTGACCTGGGCATGACCGGGGACTTGGAAATGAGAAAATGCCCTCACCCCCAGGGAAATGTTACTGATCCAATGCTCCGCGTATTCCCGTCTCTAGGCAGTTTAAATTGGCCCTGGATAAGAGACTGCGCTTTCCTCTGCTGGCTGGGCTTCAAAAGGGAATGAATAGTAGGTAAATACCCCCGCATCCTGTATTCCTCTGGTCATGCCCAGGTTTGACTAGTGCACACTACTTATGAGTTCTTTAGCGCCATATCTAAAAATCACTGATACAGTCGTACACGGCCTGTTGTACGATTTTTTCTAATTTTTTGTCATAACTGAGCCCCGTGTGTGTGTGTGTGTGGGGGGGTACTCCCGATATTGGCCTATACGGGGATGCTCCACCCAAAAGGGGTACCTTTTTAGGCCAAAGGTATATAAAAGGGTTGGGAATTTTTGATTTTTGGTATAGAAAAATAGAAAAGGGTCGCAAATTTGCGAGTTCCGGTACAGAAAAGGGCAGGGTTTCACTATTAAATTTCCTAGCTAACTTTTCTAAGTACAAAAGATGTCAAAAGCTAACACCACTGTATTTGACAGACATATTTTTATCAAGGGCAAATGAAAAGGGTTTCTATTCACCAAAGCCGGTAAGTATATAAAAGGGGTACTTTTTCAGGGCAAAGGTATATAAAAGCTGTACCTTTTTGCAGAAATTTTGTAAATAAAAGGGTAAGGGGTCCAGAGTCCGGACGGAGCATCCCCGTACAAAATTGTTGGAAGTACCATTTGAGAAGCACGGGTGGTGTAGCGGCTCACCAGTGCGAATCGGGTTCGAGTCTCGCTGGGCTCGGGGTGTCGTATGTGAGTAGAGTTTCTAGTTGGTTCTCTCCTGTGCTTCGAGGGTTTTTCTCCGGTTTTCCTCCCTCCACAAAAATTCAACTTTTAATTCGATCATGGAACGAGGGTCACAGGTTTGTTAGCCTCTGACTATTAAGTGTTACCCTCGTAAAACAAGGACAGTTTTTTTTACCTCCCCTCCCCCAGGAACTGAGCTTTTGATATTTGAATTGCTCTCCCATCCTAGGTGGTTTAACAAATATGAGTATAATATTCATATTGATGATTGCCTTACTTGTTTTCAGCTTTCATTTTATTGATAACCAAGTCGAACTTAGGTTTCCAGGTAGAGTTCTTTCTAAAGCTGTACGAGTAGCCCGTGTCGGCGAACGTCTTGGAAGCTCCTACCACCTGAAGTCGAGGATAGCCGTAGTTCTTTTGTTTGGCCACCTCGTAATCTAACGACAAAATCTCGCTGATGAAGATGTCAAGCTGCCTGTTAAATGTAGGAAGAATGCCATTAGTAAAAAGAAAATCACGATACGAGGAAAAATTGTACAAGTTAAATAAATGTGGATGTCAGCGTCATTTCACTATTCCTCGCAGGGCTTGCAAGCACTCCCCTCCTAAAGAACAATATGAGAAACCCACCCCATCTGTTGTGATAATGATGATGATGTGATGATGATGATGATGATGATGATGATGACGATGATGATGTGATGATGATGACTATGATGATGATGATGGTGATGATGATGGTGATGATGATGATGATGATGATGATGATAAGACTTATTTCAATGAGGGAATAAACATTATTACTGGCTACCCAGTACTTGACATGGAAGTTGAGAGGCACTTTGCATGAATACAATAGTTTTCATTTGCAGTGAAAGTTATACATGCAAAGTGCCCTTCAAAGCCAAGAATAAGAAACCAGTGAATGGTCTATGCCCTCTTGCAATCTTCCACCTCTCAACCCAATCCGAGTTTGACAGTGATGAATTACATTACCCGTTTTTCACTCGTTCGACTCCATCTGTGAAGTTCTTCACCAGATGCCCTCTACGTAGCATGCGTTCGAACAAGGACTGCATGACGGGGTCCTGGTTGAGCTCAAAGTAATTATCAACATAACTAGACTTGACTACACAAAACGTCAGCTTGGAATCTTCAACTGTCAACTAATAAGATAGCAGGTTACATGTGAGGTTTGGTAGGGTTAGAAAAAAAGTCAAATAGAATGTATCTAATCAGTTTCCTATTGTAATACTAAAGTCATCTGTGTACGACCACCAGACTTCTGTTACACTATATGGACTGACAACCTCGCAAGAAACTCAAAACGACCGTTTGGTTTAAGACCCAGTCAGTACGTGCGTTTGGAATTGCTGCAACGGTTCTATAGACCCCTGAATGGCATTGATCATGATATGACATCCTAACAGTGAATTGTGACCCGGTATGACTATCTATCTATAGGTTTAATATTTTTTAGCATGAAAAACCGTGCCGTGACCCTGACATTAGTAAGATCCGTTGAGCCAATGAAACGAATCCACTTGGGTACATTTGTTTTTCCATTTCAAACCACGTGCCATTCCCTTGGGTATTATTTCTTTGTTTCTCGGCAGCGCTTGAGAAGAACGTTAATATGAATCAGCTTCAAACAAAGAATCGTATTGGCGTATTTGGTCTATCATTACTCAGCCAATGCATAAAACGCTTTGATACGGGACCATCACAATCACGGCACGGCACGGCAATGCAGTGTCAGCCATTTTGATTGGACGAGCAGGGATACGTCCCGCACGCTGTGATTATTTCACTTAAAAGATGTCGTCAATTCCGTCACGTGACAATACCCTGTGCATTTAGGCCCAATCTAATCTGTCTTTCTGATCATGTGACCTACCTTCGGGTCTCTGATTCCTGTGATTTCAGGTTTAGTGTCGTCTGACACCAAGTGCGCTGTAAGATTCGCCGTGTATGACGTCAAACACAGCAAAGCAAACATGGCCAAAGACACAGCCATGGCACGCGAGCTGTAGCTCCTTGGTTTCTCGTCCACAAACTGATTATCAAAGCAAATCCCCCAACAGAACCACATACTCCCGTCCAAGTTGAATTCAGCTTTCTCAGACTTTTTTCTCCTATTAGTTCTATAACAGCCATAAGGACTGAAGCGATCAGTTATCCATAGCGCAATTAGATACATGTTTACAGTACCAACGATCCCGATCCAAAGCTGCATCGTAAAGGGATCGAGGAATGAAAAATCAATAGGGTCGATTTTCTTCTCGCCAACAAGAACTAGCAGTGCCAGCCCAGCTTCTGTCCATCGTTGAGAAAAATCAAGAAACTCGGAACGCGCTTCGTTTGTCATTAAATCTATAGAAATGTCTGCTTCTCCTGTGATAAGATCATGCACGATGCCATTCCATTTGTTTGAAGAGGTGTTTTTTGCGCCATAATTTCCATCCCGCACAAAGTAGACGAAAGGCTCGAATTCGAGCTCGAGTTTGACGTAATTAAGAACATCAATAGCCAAACCATAACAACAGTGTTTTGTGTAGTTATCTATGCCATCCAGATATTGGACACAGACGATCCCTTGTGTACAGCCTATAGTGGGATCGTACTTGCTTTTCATGGTCAGGGGTGGGTACTCTACCACGGCTGCCCGCAGCGTCGGTAGACCGACCTCCCCTGAACTGTGTTCTCTTAAACTACTTGTTCGTAAAGTTAATCTTCCATTAATCCATTTGCCCGTCAAGATCCATCTTTTTTCAAAATTGTCTATTTCTTGGAGGTATAGCGTATCGTACACGAAGTTGACTCGATCTCCTTGAGCGTCTAAGGCTATTGGGTTAGACTTGGTGCTCCGTAATGACGTTAAGATGAGTTTCCTAGAGGGGATTAAATAGGATTATCCTAAATCAAAAGATGCCAATCTACGCAAAAGAGTTGCCCGTGCTGTTTTTCTAAGCTGACTAAAATAAGAACGATTCAGAAATTGTTGATTAAACAGTAAATAAGGAAGAAGTCAAAACAAAACTGTTAGCTCTCGAATGCACAATAATATACATCTGTCCCCTCCCCTTCCATTCCACTCAGGGCACTGAAACACGTGCAGTGCAAGAACGATATTGTGAAATGTAATCAACTAGGTGAGTGTAGTTTTGAGAAAGACTGTTGGTGATGGTGACTGACGTTTCGACAGCTTGAGCAGAAGTCACCTTGAGAGCTCTGAGATGACTTCCTCTGAGATGGTCAAAACGTCAGTCGCCATCACCAACGATCCTTCTTAAGACTGGATTCCAATTCCAACCCATCTTTCAGTTGCGCATTCTATAGTAAATCTATTTTCTCTGGTACCAGATAAATTAATAAACTGAGCATTATTTATCGCCTGGGGAGGATATAAGGAGATCACAAAACTTGGTACAGAACATAAGGGGAGATCAGCAAAACATGTACAACGGAAGACTCTTTAAGGGAGGAACACTGAAGTCCCAAAGTAAACTGCCCAGAATAGACTTGTGTTGTGTCATTGCTAATCGTGTTACTTGAATTCGTAGAATTTTCGGTGGAGGAACT